>JAVSCE010017971.1:335000-465201 GCA_032199065.1 Smutsia gigantea
AATTCTGGGCCCAGAGAAAAACGATACTTCACTAATCCCCTCCTGGGAGAGCCCTCATCTTCTGGTCCTTGTTCATCGGGAATGAAAGTTGGGACTGCAACTTTTTCAGGAGTCCCATCGGCCCTAGGATGGGAAATGGACCAAGCGAGGCCCGAGGGCAGGTGGGGCCAGGGAGAGCAGAGCCCTGGAGCCCAGGCCCCCACTGCTGGGAGCCCCATTTCCTGGGATGAGTCCCGTCTAGAAACATTCGCATTTAAAGGGCACATGTGCACACTTTGGCCCGTTAGATGCCAAAGTATCAACAATACCAACAAAAAGCAGAAAAAAGGGAGACTGTCACTGAGCCTCCATTACCTGGTTTCTGGTTTCCCAGGAAGCTCCTGACGGTCCCTGTCATCCCGCAGGAAACTGCTCTCACTGAGTGCTTCCAGTGGGGATTCGAGCCAGTGCCGGGTGAGCCTTTCACAACAATCAAAACAGTGATGATAATGAAAGTCTCCATCCCACTTGCCGCCGAAGATCCCAGCACATCAGGCTCCCTCCCAGCTCTGCCTCGTCATTTGTTGAATGCTCATGACTGCTAACGCCCAGGAAGGGACAGTGGCGCAAGAAACTCCTGTCCATGAAAATCAGTGAAAAATAGGTTGAGTGAAATGTGTTTAGTTTGGGGGACCTGATGGCCAACAGCCCCTCCTCCCGCGCCCGGTGTCCTGTGAGCTTCCCTGGGGCGCAGGGGCTGCCTCGGGAGGAGTGGGGGCACTGAGCGGCCAGCGTGCGGCATGGCCCTGGTTTCTGGCTAACTACTAAGTAGTTTCTATGGTGATAATGATTTAGCACGTGCCCCTGTTGGGAATATATACAATTAGAGAGAATTCCTGTTTGCTTTGGTCCTCTTTCTGGAGTAATTACAGTAACTGCCATTCATTCCTGTTCTGTTGCCCTGATTATTCTAGAGTCACCAGAATAACCCGGCTACTAAGGTTTAGTCATGTTAAGGAACATACGGCGAAGTGACAACTTGTCATGTTGGCATCCTCAGTGCTACAGACCTTCTCGCATCGTGGATCCAATTTTCACAACATCTCCGAGCACTTAACTGGAGCTGGTCAGGACGTGCAGCTGCTGAGGGCCACAGAGTAAGTAGTTTCTAAATTTGTTTCCCCTTTAATTGTGGCAAAAGCATACAATTCTTCACTTGGTATTAATTTGACAAAACCACGTGATTTAAAAATGTGCAGTTCGTTACAGCTCATCAGGAAAAGTCCTGACACCCCCAGAGGAGATGAGCAGATCACAGGTGGTCACCACCCTCTTACTTTCCATAGGAGGGACTTTCAGTTTCTTGGGTCAACACCGAGTTGGCGGGCCAGACACACACACACACACACACACACACACACACGCACACACACTCACGCACACACACACACATACTAGAGATGACGTTTCAGGATAAAATAGATGACAATGACATCCCAACTCCACTAACACTTGAAGGTGCAAAGGGCCTCCTCCTGTTTCTTATTTTCCACAATTTGGAGAACAGGCACGCTTTCCTGCGTTTTAAGAAACTATGATTTTGCATATCATGCAATACTTCGAAAGGTGTAAAACAAAATAACCTAGAAAATGTTATCATTGAAAGCTAACAGCTATGCAGTCCTGCTGGAGAGAAATCACTAAGGTGAGGAAGAATAAGTGCAACATGATATTGATACCTGCTTAAGAGGAAGTAATTGTAAGAGTCGGCACTTCAGTAAACCTGTTTTCCTTACTCCACATTCGGCTTCTTGCCATGCGGCCTATGGTGCAAAATGCTTGATGACTCACGGAGCAGATCAGAGTGAGGAGACAGACCCTTTGGCACCAGAGCCAGAGTTGCCAGCCCAGGGACAGATACGCTGGCATGCAGGACATCCTCCCATCACAGGAAAGGGGCCGCCGAGGGTTGGCTGCTGCTTGGTGACACAATGCTGGCACGGGGCAGCAGCAGAGACACGGCAGAGGAGGACTCAGGGTGTCTAGGAGGCCTCCGACTCTTCTAGCATAGCCTGGAAGATCCATATCCCCTTGCCCATCGAATATTGAATAAATGGTCAGCCAGTGCAGGGACTCAAAAGGCAGACAGCTCGGCCCAGATGGGCACGGCTCTGGAACCAAAGGAAGACGATGAGAGTGAGTGACAGGGAATCAGTAGGCTGACCTGGCCGCCCAGTGCATCTTCGGAATGGGGGCTGGGAGGGGGGCAGGTTCAACAACACAACAGTGAAACGCATGGGTAACTTATTGTTTAATTAATGGCTTTGTTTCTTAGAGCAGTTTTAGGTTCACAGAAAAGTTGAGCAGAAAATGCAGAGAAGTGCCATATGCCCTCTCATCTGCCCCTCCCCAGCTCCCCTGTCATCACCGCCTTGCTGTAGTGTGGTATATCTTACAGTTGATGAGCCAATATCAGTTCATTATTATTAACTGAAGTCCACAACTTACATTAGAGTCACTCTTTGAATTATGCATTCTATGGGTTTTGACAAGTCCACAGGTCATTCACCACCCATTACCGCATCACACAGCACTGCCCTTAGGTCCCCTGTGCTCCACCTATTCAGCCCCTGCACCCCCCAAGCACACACCTTTTAAAACCCCATCAGAGTGCTCATATGCTCCAAGGGTATCCTGAGACCACCACCCTAGTTTACCCAATCTCACGACAACACAGCAGCACGTTTACCGTAGTCTCCCTTTAACAGATGAGCATGGAGCACAGAGAATGCATGACTTGCCCGCAGGCATGAAGCTGGGGAAGGGCTGAAGTGAGACCCGCCATCCGGCCCTGCATGCTCGCTCTGCGTGCCGGGCATACCGAGAGGGCAGACGTGTGGTCGACTTGGTGCCGCGTCTGAGTGTGGGGCAGGGCAGGAAAACAACAGTCACGCTGTCTGTGCTTGCTGCCACCAATTAAAGGCATCTGGTTAAAACTGTTCTGCATGACACAGCGCCATGTCAAAGGCTGAAGATGTCGGTCCTTCCCCAGGAAGAGCCTTGGCTGCACCCCGGGCCAGGGAGGCATGAGGTGGTCTCTGCACACCTCCCCTGACCTGGGCCTTCTCCTGTCTGCCCTGGCAGGTCCCAGCAATCCCCACGCCCCGCTCCCCACCCACTTGCTGCTATTGCTGGAAGTAGGCTGGTACTGCCTGGTGGGTCTACAAACAGCATGGGTGTCTGGGCAGCGCTCCTGGGGTAGGAGAGGTTGGGGAGGAAGCACCAGTCTTCACTTTGCTGCCAATGGAACAGGACGGAGGAAGACCACAGCTCTTTCAGGGGTCACCCACTGGCCTGGACCCAGTCAACTACCCTCATGACGATTAGAGTCGGGGCTTGTTTAATGAGGACCAGGAGGAGGTGCTGCCTTCCCACTGGGCTTCCTCCGCTATCGGATGAAGGCCTCCGTCAGCCTGCTTGTAAAAATATCCCTAAAGAAGGGAGGTCCCCCTGCCCATGCAGGTTTGTGAGCAGAGCCCCACAGTGACTCTGCGGCCTGACCTCTCTTCGGGACCCAGCATGGAGGCCCATCCTGCGTATTTATGAGACCAGCCGGCAGGCACAGGTCTCGGCTTCAAAACTGACCATCTCTATCCCCTCAGCTGATCCTCCCCTGAGCTGGACCTGCCTCACCCCCCACAGTTCCGAAAGCTTCTTCAGCTTGAAATCACACACACTCACTGGACACACCTGGGCTAGGGCTGCTTGGCCATCAGAGGACACTTTGCCCAGTTCTTCCTCTCTCCCTTAACTTAGGTGACAACATCCCAGGAGAAAGTTACTGCAGCCACAAAAGGAGGGAGGCGGCTGTTCCCCACCATGCGGAGGCCTGATGACACTCAGAGCATCCAGGCCACCAGGGCCAGGACCAGAGGGGAGAGGCGGAGAAGCCCAGGAGGGAGGCGGACCGTTCGAGCAGTGAGGGCATGGTCAGGAAGGCCCTCCACAGACCCTCCTAACACAGGTGGCTAGCAGAAAAAGAACTGGGCTGCCCCAGGCCACAGATGGCGGGCCACCCACCTTCCATTCAAACATGTACTGAGGACGCACTTTCTTCAGGCACTGAACTAGTTTCTAGGCACCCAGTGATGGTCAAGCAAAGGGAACAGGCGTGTGAGAAGCCATGAGGCCCTGATTTCTACACCAATAACCGGTGTATAAGGTGTAACAGGCGGGATTTCCTTCCATGTGAGATGACTGCTTGTCGCTTGCTCCAGCCTGGAGGAAGCGATTATATAAATATGTTCTACATGCTGCTACCATCCTGTAAGATGGTATAAGAGATAAAAAGGGTCTTGGTGACAAAGACAGTTTTTGACATACTGTATTTACATAGTTCAAGAGCTAGTAAGTGCAAGGCTGGTCCAGAGCCAATGTGCTCGTGTCAGGAGGGGTCATCTGGTTCAGCTGGTGACCATGAGACGTGAGACTCACTTTCTGAAAGGACACCTCCAAGGACTGTTCCATGGTGGACACTTAGGAGAACCCTGGATCTGATTCAGCATTCTGCTACTGGTAGGGTCTGTCCCTCACACTGTCTGCCTCTGCCCCTGAGTCCCTCTCACTCCAAGCTCCCCAGCTCTACCAAAGGCAGTTTGGGGAGCCTCTGACAAATGTATTCCACCCTGTGTGCTCTGAGAAATTCCCAACTTCTGTTTAGACATCAGGACCACATTTATGTAAGCCCATTATAACCACCTCATGGACTAAATGACTTTTAATTTGATGTGAAAACGAATGGCACAACCTGTCCATCTTCTGTTTTCTTACCTGTAACGTGAAGATCCTATTACAACCTACTTCCGAGAGCTGCTGGGAGGGCAATTCAGGGTTGCCAGAAAATATAGGGCACCTGGTTAAAAAAAGACTTTCAGATACACACACAGAGCCTTTTAGTGTATGTCCCAAATATTGTGGGGATGTGCTTCAACTGAAAAAATGAATCGTTCATCTGAAATTCAAATTTAACCCAGCATCCAGTATTTTTATTTGCTAAATCTGGCACCCCTAATTAAAGTACACACAACACTTTGCACAGTGCTGGGCATATGCATGGACTCAGTGACTGTCACTGTGGGCTGTGGCCCCGGCTCTCGGGGATGACCCCTCACCCTTGAGGCTCTGGTGCTGCCAGCATCCCCTGGCTCATGCCTCACTGCTCCCGCACCTCCACCTCTACACGGCCCACGACCCTTCTCCTTGTGCTTCTCAGGACTCAGGACCCACCCTAAATGCAGGGGTTCCCATCCCAGGATGAAGGAATGCATGAATGTCAGCCACTGAATGGCTCCTGTGCTGGGCCCAGGTGGTGAAGTCATGAACAAGATGGCACCACCCTCCAGTTGCTCACACTTTACTAGGTGAAATAGACAAATGAAGAGAGTATTTCCATACAATTGGTGTATGTCTATGCACAGAGGATCATGGGGGGCTCAGACCTCCTGAAGGTCCAGGGAATTCTCTCAAGTTGGTAACCAGTGGATGCCAAGAATGTGACACAGCAGCCAGAGAAGACTCCTCTCAGGGATGCAAGGCCTGGCTCCACCATCCCTTCCATCCAGGCAGGGAGGAGGTGGCAGGCCACTGAAACGGCCCAGCTGATCTCACGCCAGCAAACTTCTGGTCCCGGGGGCTGAGGCCTCCTGCTTGGAGCTGCACAGTGGAGCCTGTCCGTCTTGTGTCCCCACCTGGGCCCGCAGGAAGGCACCTGTTTCCAAAGGCTCACAGCACAGCAGGAGAGCTGCTGCACCATGCTGGGCAGTGCTGACTGGATGTGGCCAAAAGTTCAGGGGGAGGCAGAGATAGTCACTGACCTGTGCCCGGAGCAGGGAGGACATTGGCGTTGCTGCCCAGATGCCATGCTGGGCTTCACCTGCCCCCTCCCTCCCCGGGGCAAGGTAGACACTGGGCTGTATCTGTTCTTGGATCAGCTATGACATCTGCCTGCGAAATGCCTGGGAAGGACAGAGTCCCCGTGGCTGGAACTCCAAGCAGGGACAAGGAGAGAACTTGAGCTGGACTTGTAGAGAAAGGCCCTTACATTACCCATCAGTCTTTTCCAGGAGACACATGAACGTGTTGCACAGACCTAACTGCCACACGTGGGCTCAGCCTGCCGCCGAGGAGCACCTTCCTGTCTGCTAGTTTCAGCAGCCAGCATTCAGGATTACGTTTTAGGGATAGAAGGAATTATCTGGTATATTTATAGGTGGGATGCTTATGTGTACAGATTCATTCTCTCCGCTCAACACTTAGGAACTATAGGCAGAGAACCAAATGACTCACTAGATAGAGCCAGAGGGGTGTGAGTATGGTGTGTGTGTGTGTGTGTGTGTGTGTGTGTGCATGGGTGTGGTGTGTGTGCATGTGAGGTTGTGTACACATGTGGGGCATGTATGCATGTGTGGCTGTGGTGCGGCTGGGTTCAGATATGTAAACGTGTGCTTCAGGTCTCCATATGAGCGCCTGAGTGTTTATGGAGAAATGCCCCAAGACACAGATCCTGTAAACGCTTGGACAGGTGTTAAGTCCTATTGGGCAAGAAGTTCACTGACCCCAGCCTGGAAGTCAGAATTCGTGAAGTGGAGCTTGGAAGGAAAGGGTGCTGAGAGCAGCCCCCATCCCCCATTCACACCCGGAGTCCCACAGGTCCCTGGCTGGCAAATCGGGTGGGACGCCTGACACGGAGCTGGCCTGGGGCCGCAACCCTGGGGCCGGGTTCCGGACATCTGGGTTCCAGAAAGCCTTAGTGAGTGGCTTTTAATGACAATCCAGGGACAAGTGCACAGAGGCCAATAGTAACTGAGGGAAGCTTTCTTCCAGAGAAAATGGCCAGTACCAGGGTGACAGCAGCAGGCACCTTGACGGCTTCCAGTGGGAGCCACTCTCCCCGGCAGCCATGTGCATTGGCATCCGCGCAGCCTGCCACTCCTCTGGGCTCTGACTCCATCAGGGCCAAGTGCCCCGATTACCTGGGAGCTCCCGAGAGCGGCAGTGTGATCCTATGCAGAGGGACCCGGGTCCTAACCCATCATTCCTTCCCGTCCCACGTGCTCTTCCTAGGAAAGGGGTCCTCCCTGCAGTGGGACAGTGTCCCTGCTCTGGGCCTCCAAGAACGGCAAAGTATTTCTCTGGTTAAAAACAGAAATCCTGGACTCACTCCCTCTCAGGACTGGGGCAGCCGGAGCAAGTGGGACCAAGCAAAGCAGAGGCCAGGCAGGGACTGGGCAGGGCCATGGGCTCCGCAAACCTGTGAGTGCCGGGGGTTCACAGCGTACACATTCTCGGGCCTTCAGGACCCAGGCAGGACCAGCCCCAAGGCCTGCGGAAGTTTCCAGGAGGAAAACCTGGTGTACATGGCAGACAGCATGGGACACCCCTCCTGCTGATCTTCTGTTGTTTCCATCTCCCGGCATTTTGGGCACGTCACAGCTGTGTGCTATTAAATCTTCAGTGGCTTTTCCTCTAGACACACCCAGAGGAAGGTCACATGGTCTCTTTGAAAGGGATACGGGCAGGTAACCTTCTAAAAATTCACGAACAGCTGCCAGGGGAAGGGGTGAGCTTCGTGGTGGTCTTCAGCCATCCCCTGCAAGAAACGTCCCCATTTAAGGACAGAATCGGCAAAAGGAGGTTCAGGTCATTCAAATGGCCTTGAGCAGCTGTCCAGAGTTTCCATGGCCAGAGTCCTTGAGGCTGAGACCCCTCCACAGAGAAGAGTGCTGGCAGGTGCCAGCTGTGCACAGGTGGCTCCAGGGCCATTTCTCGGCGGCACTGGGTGCAGCCCTGCCCAAGGACCAACCGGATACTAGAAGCCCCCTGATATAACACCCTGGGGACTGAGCAGGGGAGCATGGCCCAGGGCCCACACAGCCCACTCCACCCCAGCCCAGCCCAGCCGGGCACCCTCGCTGCTAGGGCCTTGCGGGCATTGAGAAGCCACTCAGGGGTTTGTGGCTGACTGTGCACACCTGCTTCAAGTGGATGTCAGGGAAGGAAGGCCTGGACCCAGGGGATTCCCAGTGCCACGGTCCCTGTGCATGTGCTCCTAACAGCTGCTGGGATGTGGCCCATTCTCCACAGACTGCGGACGCATGGCACAGCCCCATCCCTGAATGCTGGCCTCCTACGAACCATTGCTTTTATGGAATGAAATCCAGGTAATTCCTAAGTCATGAGCTCATCAAAGAAAATCAGAATGGCAGCTCCCCAGGCTGTGTGTGTCCACAACACAACGCCTGCACAAACCCCGAGCGGGAGGAGGGCTGGGCGACAGCAGCACCCCACCTGTTAGAGGCCATCAAAGGAAGACCGCGGTGCAGCTGGGCCCACCCTCCTGAACAGAGCCCTCCAGGTCCGGCAGGTGTGGAAATGGAGAAAGCGAGTTCTTCCCGCTGCCTTCCTGAATGAGCCTGATTTGGTTGGGCATTCAGCAGACTTGTTAACTCTTTCCTGATTATAATGCCAGTGAATGGACCAACCCTGCCATCTGCCCCCCATGCCTCAGTTTACCCTGAGTGATGTACCAACAATCTGACATGTGAATAAATTTCTATAGTTTATACCTTTTTTCATGTGTTGTTCTGTCACCCCCCAAACCTGGGAGGCATGGTGGCTCTTCTCCTTTTTTCTGGTGATGAAACTGAGGTACCTGCCAGGGGTATGACTTCCCAGCAGTCTCAGGAGCAGACTGGCAGGTGTCCCAAGGCAGGGTCTTCTGTCTCCCAGTTCTGGGCTCTGTGCACCACACTCCGTGCACCCAGAGAGTTTGACCACTTTGCAAAATGGTTGAAAAATAGCTCCTCTAAGGCGATGGTGCTGTGGGAGGAGCCACATGGGCTGTGGGGTGAGCAGAGCAGGAGTTGGCAGTGGGGCCGCCCCAGCCTCCTGATATCACAGCGTAGGCCAGTAATTACTAGCTCTGGCCTTCCACTAAGGGCATCAGAGTGGACATCTCCACAAAGGTGCCTACTGTCCATTTTAAAAAATATATTAGAAAATAAATTGTTCTGTGAGAGGGTGAAAGGGATCCCAAGCTCATTTAAGAAGTTTGGAATAATGTTCACTGAGGACATTCTCATTTGAAGCAGCCAAGGACCACTCCTCCAGAAGCCAGCTCCATCCTGTTTTTTAGTTGTGATCTAAATGCAGTCCCTCGCTGCCCGGCTGTAGTCTCAGAACAGGGACGAGATGTTAGGCTGCTTCTTGGCGAGGTTTTGGGTAACGAGGACCCAAGTGGAAACTGGGTGGAAACAAGGGCTTAACACACTGAGGGCTTCTGAACCAGACCTGGGCAGCACGTACTTGGAAACAAGAGCATCACGCCCTTTTCTACTGAAGTCTTCTTAACATACAATCCTATACAGCATATACTGAACCCAGCAGTCCCAGCTGATACTCGGAGAGACACTGTTAGAGACAGGAGAAGAAGACAAGGCAGGACTCCACGCTTCCCTCCAGGGGGAAGAAGAGACAGCCATTCCCGTCTTACACAAGGCCACTCCTGGGCTTGCAGTGCGAAAGAAAAGGTAAGTGCCTTCTTCTCATTCTTCACATTTAAGAAGTGAACCCTCGACCAAGTGGTGGTCCTGAGGTCACCTAATGATGGCCTAAGGCCCTGGGCAAGCCGGCCACAAGGGAGACAGTGCAAAGCTAAAGGCAGCTAGAAAAAATGGGAATAGGAGGGTTGGGGATAAGGCAAGAAAGATGTGTTAAGGTTCCCTGGAAAACTCCTAGACCCACAGAGAGGAGCCTGGTGCCTGGATTTCAGAAGGTTCTGACACCCTAAAAATGTCTCTCTACCACATCCCGAATTCCTTCCATTAAGAATCCAGCCTGGTTGACAGCTTTGGTAATGTGCGTGCAAATATCCCAAGAAGGGCTGAGAGAATGAAGCATGCCCATCACAGACCGGTGTTCATTCAGACTGCTTTGCGCACCTCCTGGAGATACATGCTCAAATAGCCTTTACTAAAGAGGTTCTGCTAAGCCCTTAATGCAGGAGATGCTTCCTGAAAAGACTGGAAATTGTGGGTGGGGTGTCCCCTTTATGGAGATTTACAGCTACAAGATATAGATAATCGAGGGCCTTTGCTGCAGGACTTCTCAGAGCCTTAGTGACTTTGCTTACCCAGAGTTCCTGAACACACTTGACTCCATGACCATTTCTGCCTTCACACCTGTTCCTGTGGCTTGGCAAATGCGGTGTTAGGGAAAGAAGAGCTCATCTCTGAGTCCCGTTAATGATGACCGAGACCCTCAACTCCTTTGAAAACTGGGCTGCAGGAGAGTTACTTAAGGAGGTGGTTTCAGGATCCCAGAGAAAACAGCGAGGGATCATGGGCTTATAGCCATCTCCTCTGGTCCCAACTTAGGGGCTTTTTCCATCCGGACTTCCTGCGGTGAGGACACATTTCCTTCCTGATCCCCAGGGCTTCCCCACTAATGACCTCATTCCCACTCAGCATTTCTGTTCTATGCTGTCTTAAGCACCAGGGGAACCACCCAGGTGACTACAAGCAGACCTCTTCCACTGCACTTCCCAGGTACTTTGTTTTTTACAAATTGAAGGTTTGTGGCAACCCTCCATGAAGCAAGCCCATTGATACCATTTTTCCAAAAGCATTTGCTAACTGCATGTCTCTAGGTCACATTTTGTTAATTCTCAAAATATTTTGAAGTTTCGAATTAGTGTTATAGTACTTACAGTGACCTATGATCCGTGACCAACACTCAGTGAAGGCTCAGAGAGATGATGGTTAGCTTTTTTTAAATCAAAGTATTTTTTAATTAAGATATGTACCTTTTTTAGGCATAAGAAGCTATAGCACACTTCGTAATAGACTATAGTATATTGTACACATAGCTTTCTGTGGACTGGGAAACCAAAACATTCCCTTGACTAACTTTATCGTAATTGTCACTCTACTGTAGTGGTCTGGAACTGACGCTGCTGTGTCTCTGGGTGTGCCTGTACACACACACACACACACACACACACACACACACACACTCAGATAGCTGTATATAAAGAAAAGCACAAGTAATTTTCTGGAGTTCTGACTGGGCCCTTTGCCATTCACATGCAACTTCTGTGATAAACAGCCAAAATTGCTCGAGGAATCTGGGAGGCTCCAGAAGCTGCCTCTGTGCACCCCCTGCACTCCCTTTCCTTTTCTTCCTTGGTGGACAGAGAGAAGACACAGTGTGCCTAGCAGCCACAGAGGCTCCAGGCGTCTGCCTTGCCCTTCAGAGAATCTCCTCTTGTCCAGGCACGGGCAGAGGGAGGGTCGGTGGAGGTGAACCAGCATGATTGACATTCATTTGCCTTCGTGCTGATCAAGGCAGAAGGAAACCGGTAACGAAACAGAGCTTAGGTCCGATGTCAGGGTATGACTTTCATGCAGCTACATCTGAATTTTTTTAAGTCCAAAATATTTGCAGTGAAGCGCTCTCATTACCAAATTAAACAGATATGCCTCTCATTTCATACAATGGGCATGTTCCTGAGAAACTCCATGAGAAGAGAATTCTTAAAAATCAAATTATATTTTTCAAAGTACTTGGAGAGCTTCCTATTTAAAAGAATCCCACAAGGAGTCCTCCCTTAGAATGAAGAATCCTATTGTAATGCAAATGATCACCTCCTAATTTGCCTGTTTTCTAAATTCAAATAAACTCCAGTTTATTCGCCATGGTTAAACAACAGGGTCTTGTGGTTAATTGAATATTCATGTTAATCTGGAATCACCATACATGCCATGTGTTGAGCACCAATTTTCATGAAACAAGAATATAATAAAATACAATAAAATATACTTTGCAACGAAATGAAATGATGCTGAACCTAATTACTTTTTCTTTGCTGATCCAAAGGCATCCAAGACCTCAAAGTGCCCGGCAGTCATGGGGTCTGTTCATCCTTATCCCGGCACAAACCTGAGTTTCCAGAATGGGATTAAGCCGAAGTATCCTGATGCCGGGACATGACCTGGGAGCCTCACTTTTGACAAAGGTCTTTTCAATCTTTTTTTTTTCTTTCATTCTTCTCAGTTAAAAAAAAAATGGAGTTCTGAGCTTGGTATTTCATGTCCTGGCAATGTGCAGTCTCCCATGCTGGATTGTTTTAATATGCAGCTGATAACATCTGTGCAGGTAGGCCCCCTTTTCAGAAAGGCAGTCAGATTCAGAAAAATAAAGCAAGATTTAGCTGTTCTTCTTGGCTTGCTGTCTAATGAGGTGTGGGAAAAGCCAACAATTCTGGAATATACCATGCTTACAGACAGTGCCTGCCCCAAGAATAGACAGTGATCCTGATTTCATATAATGATGAAGGAAATGATTCGTTTCTAAAGCTAAGTGCACAGTATCTGTTCCCCATCCATGAAGCAAAGTCTTATCCCTTTGCTCCTTTCCAAATACCCTTCTCCCCACACCACAGGCTTGAACGTGTTAAACACATTCCAGCTCAGGTTCTCGATGCTTTAAAATCCATTCAGTTCCCTGTGGTTTGTTAAGACTGCTTTTCCAAGAAGTCCTGCAACCATATATTCCTATTTAAGCAAATAAGGTTAGCTACCTTTTGCCATTCACAATTCAACAGTCCTCCTAAATTAATTTTTCCAAAAGTAATTCAAATAAAAGCTTGGTTGCCACTACTGTTTTCTGAGCCACAAGATTGAATAAGGCATCTGAATAAAAATGTGTATTACAACCTTCTTTAATATTTAAGCATGACATTCATTGATTTGTTTCTTGTTTTCTGCAAACCTTGACAACATGATAAAATAAATCATAAGAACAAAATATAGTGGTAACATCTTTTATGGACTTCACATAGTCATCAATCTCAAGCTGTGAGTGAATTATCAGTACAGCAAAAAGATCTATGTTTTAAGAGCTCCAATAGCACACTGGCTGGAGGTTTTTCACAAGCAAACTCAAGGCGAGTGACTGATAAGCATCATTGTTATTTTCTGAGAGTCTAGTTTATGGTGTGTTGTGAAGGTGTTGGCATATATGTTTCGGAAGCAGAGATCTGATCAATTCTAAGTAGACATCTGCTAACATATAAAAAATATAACAAGTCTTCCTGCTGAGTGGCGTTATAATACCCACCACCCCATGTCAGTGGGGCAAGCCCCATATTGTGTTTCTGATTATATTTAATACAGAATTAACCTTTCTTAATGTAATATGCCATGTATGAAACATGGATCTATAACTATTTGGACACCTTCTCCATTTTGTGTTTTGACTTTTAGCAACATCACTGTACTTTTTTTATTTTACAAAAGCCTTGAATTGTCATATAGTTGCAGCCTCTTGGACATGCCATAGACAGAAAAACTGGGGAGCAATATTGTGTTCTGAAAGTAACCCAACTTACAGCTGGTACCCGATAGAGTTTAGGGTGATGGAAGAGGCGGGAAGCTGTAGCGTCACCCCAGGAAAGTTCTGTAAAATCGTTAAAGCCTACAGAGGCGAGTTTGTGTCCACACCATGGCCTCCTGTTGACACAGAGCCTTTCAGGGGATGACCCAACTCTGCACCTTCACAGCTGCACATTTGCAAACATCTGAACGAGTGTCTTCCACGCTTTTGTTCTTTTAGCATCATGTTCTGAAAGAAAAAGCCACAATTTCTTCCCTGTGAATGCTGGCCCTCAACAGAGCTTAAAGCTTTAAGGGAAAACCACCAATAAGGGAAACGCTGGCCGCGCCCAGTGCAGCTGCTGAGAGCTGCAGAGGATTATCGAGCAAGATGACCCAAATCATTATTAGCATCTGCTCCCTGGTGCGCAGTCCTGGGGTGCAGAGGAATAATCTAAAAATCTGAGAACAACATTCCACAAAACACACCAGCTTTGGTCGACTTCCCAGAGCTTTCTGTCTGGAAAATGGGTGAATGAAATCTTTCGGGGGGCGGGGGGGCGGTGTGGCTTACACTTCAGAACTGCAGGAGTAAATATTAAGATGTTTTCTGACAAGCGGAATATATGTGGTTTCCCACAAAGTCCCACAGTGCTTTGCACTCCATAAATATAACTCCTCTTCCCTTACAGTTTGAACTCCATGAAATATGAGGCCGTGGTCCGCTAAAGCGCCGGGGCACTTTCATTGGTGTGGAATCGCAGCCATATCTCATTTACATAGGTGGACACTATCCATCAACCTTGTAATTAATTCAAGTCAATTACACCATTGGAAAGTATCTCCTTTCCGAGGCATGTTGCATTATTACCACCTACTTTTCGTAAAATTATACTCAGTCTGCAGCTAGTTGAGTCACGTGGTGGAGTTTTTTCTCTTTTTTCTTTTCGTTATTCTAACCAATTAAAGTCACTATGATTTTCTTTACTCGGCCTAAGAGAAATACCATCAGTATTATTGCTTGTTTGACATTTTGGTTTTCCATTTGTTAAATTTTATTAGCAATATTGGAAATGTGAATTACTGTGTCTTCGCGGCCACAGTGCTCTTTTGAGGGGTTTGTGTGCTGTCTGTGTCGCTATATACATCCACTGTAAACCTTTCAGCTTCTGCATTTCAATGGGGACTGTTCAAGTGCCACCATGTAGGCAAGCGGGAGAGAAGTCATGGCTAATGCAGAAAATGCCACTGGCAGTACCAAAGAAATATGGAGGCTGAGATGGCCCGAGGATCCCCCAGCCTGCAAGGCTGCTGCATGGAGGCCCCTAATTTCTAGGATCATAAAAAATGAAACCTCTGCCCATCCCAGCTCACTCTAGTTGCAAAAACTCTGACAAACATGTGGGAGAGGCTTTAGTGAGTTGGCTGATGACCAAACACGGGTCCATTTACTGAGAAGCACCTTATATTTTATTTACTGCTTTTCCATTTCTAGATTGGGAAACCAGGAAATGGCAGGAAATACCTTGAATGAATGGGTGTAGGAAAATTGTTAACTAGTCCCCAGTAGGCATAACACCTCCACTGCCACCCAAGCTCACCCACGCCTGCCACACAGTCATTGGAACTGAGAAGGCTGCCTTACCCGTCCAGAGCCTCCCCACACAGACTGCCAACTCAGTCACGTATTTTCCAGGGATACCTAATTAACCTTCCCGAAATGTAATTAATTTGCTGAGTTTGGCTGGGGTGGTAGTGTTAGTCATGTTGGTGTGGGGACTAGGTCATTAAAAATAATCTAGAACAGTGGCTCCATGAGGGCATGGACTGTGTATATTGTGCTCTTTGTATGTCCCCAGTACTGAGAAAAGTGTCTGGTATACAGTAGGTATTCAATAAGTATGTGCTGAATGAATAAACCTACCAGTCACTTGATCCAGCTGCAGCTCTCCCTTGCTAAGTCAATATGCCTGGATGCATTTGTTGGCTTTGAACCTCTCTACCTCTGTTTCTTCATCTATAAAATGGGGTTATTAATAGTGCATTTCTCAAACGGCTGCTCTTGGATGAAGTAATCATATGTGCAGTGTCTATATCTGTACACACATACCCACACATATGTCTGTATGGGTATGTGTATGTGAGTGTACGTTTAGGGAGAGAAAGACACATAGACAGAGATAAAAGAGAGAAAATGGCTTTAGCTTGCTCAGAAAAAAGGACACTATTATTAATTTTGTTTGGCTTTAGCATTTATTACAAGGAGTTAACATGGCTTACTGAGCTTACCCAGCCTTGAACGCACCTTAATATCCTATTGATGCCTGTTTTCCATTTCTAGAAAAATCATGAAGGAAATCCAGGGCTTGGGACAGGCCAGTGTGTCCCCAGCAATTCCCTGTATATTACCATTCCGTGCCGTCCTACCGTTAGAAAAATCTAAACTGAAGAACACTGGCAAAGAACACAGAAGACAAGGTCTATGAACTCTTTGCTCCTGTGTGTGAATGATATATTAGGAATTTTTTTCTTTCTGAATACTAATATATAATTCTTGCAGGAAAAGAACTGTGTGCCCCTTGTTATTGTCATGGCCTGAAAAATAATCTATCATACAGCATCAATATTCACTTAATAAAGGAGGAAGTTTGCATCGCTTATGGCACTTTTATTTGCTTTCCCCAGCTTATAGATATTATGTGGAAGAGTTGGTCCAGCAATATCTATGCCTTGTCAGTCATTTAATTAAGCAAAGACAGCTTGCTATTCATTTTATTTCTGTATATGTTAATGTTAAAAACTAATAGAAAACAGCTAGTAAATTGTCCCCTGCATATATTGGACACAGCAACAATTACTCTGGCAGAGAAGATATAATAAAAGAGGAGATTTTAATAGTATCCTTACTCCACTTATTCTCTGGGGCTTCTGTTTCAAGGTACTGTAGAAATTAACAATTATTTCTTCTCATTGTTTTTGATGGTCTTTTTCTATTATGCTCCTACCTGACTTAAAATAAAAAATAATTTAAACTTACATTTTTTTATTCAATTTTATGGTGCCCTGAGATTTGCATTCCAGGCACGAGGAAGAACTGAGAAAAATCAGAAAATAACCCAGGGCTTTTCCTTCTTGTTCCTCTGACAGCTAGTTGAGGCCATGCCAGTCATTAGTACAGCTGAGATGATCTTGATTTCAACTTGGAAATTCACATAAAAATAATTGTCTTATACATCACTGTATTGACAAATATATCTGCCTTGTATTCATGAATGTCTGTCACATGGTATATCTAAAGCATTGATAGAGCTCTACTCTAGGAAGCAGTTAACTCGGTTCACATGGCTAATCGTCCGAGGATTTCTCCAGAAAGCTCGGTAAAATCTAAAACTAAACTATTCTCCCATTTATTGACATGTTACCACGTTGAAAACCATAGGCCATCCCTAACCAGCTTTGTTTGAAATCAGGGTTCTTATTATAAGCAAAGGGGCTATGTGACCCCTGGCTTGGCTAGAATAAAGAAAACTGATTTTATCTTGCAAAGAATACATTTGTTCTTTGTTTTGGCAGAGGATAATGTTGTCATGATGAATGGAGATGTGCAATCAAGACAATATGATTTAAAAGTGGAAAGTTTTTCCTGGTGAAAGTCCCATCAGAGCCAGTTCTGAGACACGGGCACAGTTTTCAGTTGGAGCTGCCTTTGGTTCACTGTGGTGTCTCTAATGCTCTTCATGGACGCTCGTCAATTCACTACCTTGGAGGTGTGAGCCCCATGCCATGTCCCTCCTCTGTGATGAAGTCCTCAGAGCCATATCCCTGTCCAGGTCCAATAAAACACAGCCATCCTATGAATGCAAAGGTTGATTTCCACCTATCTATGATTTCCTAAGTGTGCTGTCTTTCCATTGCTGCTTAGCAGATCCCAAGTCTAGTCACTTCAAGCAATGCACATTCAGGATATCACTGTTGCCATGGCTTAGCTGCGTCCTCTGCTCAGGGTCTCAGGCTGCAGCGCTGCGGAGGGGAGCTACCTCCCAGTACCCCGGGTTTGCATTGGTTGAGAAACAAGAGGCCGCTTTTCATATATTTTTAACGTTCCGGTTATCATGCAAAAACTCATCGATGAGAAAGTTTAAGCAGTGTGCAAACAAGGCAGCCTGCTGAGCTGTGTGAACGTTCCCAGCATACCGTGTCAACATGACAAGTCTCATGTTGTGTTTCTGATTATATTTAATAATACAAAATTAGCCTTTCTTAATGTAACCTATTGTGTCTGCAACCTATTGGTTTGAACTGAAAACACCCTTTCCTACTTTTCAGTTGTAATAAAAGGACTCACATGGTGACCAAAATTTCTAACCATTTTCATGCATTTGTAAAACAGTAGGAAAATGGAGCAATTCTTTTCTGAAACCAGCCAGAAATGGCCATGCTGGAATGGGCCTGATTACTCAGGGGCACGGTGGAATCTTCCAAACATCTAGGATTGGAAGGCTCAGCAGTTCCCTGCTGAGGGAGCATGGCCACTCCATCCAGTGGTGGTGGGGGCGGGGGGGCTTCTGTTTCTCCATCCTGCACTTGGGGTCTGTTGAGAAAGCCAGAAATGGTCAACAGCAGCCCACACTTCGTGCACTCTAGTCCACTCAGAGGCCAAGTTGGGGAGCCCAGCCTCAGGTGAGCACTCAGGCAGGCTAAGGAGCGACTGCTGAAGATGACAGTGGAGAGACTGGAGGGGTTGACCCCAAGGACAGAGGGGTGCATGGTGAGAGCACAGGGGCTTAGCCCTGGGACTGCTCATCTTGCTGTTCCTTCTGATACTAGACTTTTCCATCTCCCCTTGCTGCCCCAATTAATTTTCAAATGACTTCAAATATGAAACTCACCCCCATTTGTCTTGCACCTGGCAAAGATCATGGGACATGGCGGCATTTGAGGCTGGGAGTGAAAAGAGGGAGAAGCTCCGGTGTCTGGTGTTCCCTTGTTTCCGTGCCTTGTTGTCCTCGGCAAATCCTCAAAAACTGTATTAAGCAAACACAGAGATATGGAGACTGCATGGGCAGCCTAATCACTCAGGACACAGCCTAACAAGGGCCTGCACCCAGAGTTCCCCTGCACATCTGGGCTCTTCAACGGTGTGTGGGGGGCTGAAGATGTGCAGACCTGAGCAGCTGATAGAAACACACTCCTAATTGCTGACGGACTCCAGGGCTGGGGCCTCAACTGGTGTGGTTCTGACTTACAGCCGTGAAGACCCGAGTAGGGCAAGACCACACCCAGATGGCAAAGATGATAGCAACAAAGTGAAGAAGACAGAGGCATGTTCAGGGATCAGGCAAGAGGAGGAAATTGGAGCTTGTGAGCTTAGTATAAAGAATAGGATGAGCATATTTCCCAAAACACTAAACTCAGGAATATATTGTGGAATGGTAATTCAACAAAAGCAAAACTGTCTATTCAGATACTTTCCTTCTATAAAAATCTAAAGCTAGAGTTTTATTAGATATCCCATAAGAAAACTGACAGATGAATTGATGAATACCATGCAGCTACTAAAAGTAAATATTGTATTCCGTCTTTGAGACCCACACCCCACTCCACATAAACAAGAAAACTTGGAAAAATAAGAGCAGTGTGGGAGAATTTCCACTTTCACAGACCACTGTGTACTGTGCATGTCCCATGTAACCAAACGTGTGACTCCAGAAAATCCAGATGACCAGAGCCAACAAACAATTTAGACTAAAAATGCAACCCTGAGATAAAGAAAACAATGGAGTCATTTCAAATGTTTGCAGGAAGGATAGATTATTCAGTGCATGGTGCTAAATAATGGGTTAACTATTTATTTATTTAAAATGAATAAATAAACAAGAACTATTTAAAATAAAGCTAGATCCTTAGCTCATATCTCACAACAGATAAATTCCATGTGAAATAACAAGCTAATAAAAAATAACATATAGATAAGCAGCAAATATAAAATACAAATATAAAAAATTTAAATTGAATCCATGTGAAATAACAAGCTAATGAAAAATAACATGGATAAGCAGCAAATATAAAATACAAATATAAAAAATTTAAATTGAAACCAACTGAGAGAAAATGTTTGCCATATATATATTAGCCCATGATTATCTTTAAGATAAAAAGAGCACCCACAAATCAATAAGAAAAAGTAAGTATCTAAATGGAAAAATGGGGAAATAACATGGCAAAGTGAATCACAGAAGAGAAACAGGAGCAGGTAAGACACTTCTGAAAGTTCACCCAGAGTCACCAGCACCCCGTCATCTAGAGTATGTGTTGTGTCCTTATTGTCATTCTTGCAGGGTGTCTGTTTTGCTTTGCTTTAAATGTTGATATCGGGGTCCTCTGTTTAGCTGGTAGAAGGAAAAGGACACTCATATGTCAATGGATAAAAATTCAGCATGGAAAAATCTTTCTAGAGGGAAATTTGGCCATGTATATTTATTTAAAACATGCATAGTCTTTGACCCTGCAATTCCATTTCTAGGAATTTTTATGAAGGAAAACTATGACAAATCCAAAAGCTCATGTGTTGATCCGTGAAACGCAGTGTTATTTATAATATCAGAAACTTGGAAATACTCTAAATTTGGGGCCACAGATGCCTGAGCATCTTAAAGGTGAATGCAGGAATATTTACCTCTCAGAGGCACATGAAAGCCTAACCCAGTGACGCACGTGCAGAGTGTGGCATGGAGCTGGTCTGTATTATATTGTTATTGCCACCATCCGGTTGCTATTGTTTAGCTGTGCCATGCCATGACATCCTGGGCGCCGTTAAGAAAAACGTTGGAAAACACATCTATTCACTGGGGAAATTCGAGATACAGTAAATGTGGAAAAAGCAAGCTACAAAACAACAATTACAGGAAAATCCTATTTTTGAAAAGAAAAATATATGTAGATATGTATCATAAACATTCTGAAGGGAAATATACAAAATGTTAATAGCACCTATCTATGGGTTCTGGGAATATACAGTAATTCTTTTATTCATAATTCTCTGTATTTTTTATTTATCTACAGTGATTATATATTTGTAGGGTAATAAAACAAAGAAAATATTTTAACTATGAAGACTATGTAGATACAAAGAAAATATTTGTGTCATAATAGAAAGTGAGAAAATAACCCAACTGCATACACACTAGTTTCAACTTTGTTGAAATCCCCATGCAAGTGGGGTTAGGGTCGTGGGTCACTGTGGTAAAATGAGCTTAGTTGAGCTGTGAGATACCAGTACCTCCTTGGAAGGGGTGGGATTCCGACCTGCAACCTGAACATTACAGGGTCCTGCAGCTGTCCCTTATCTCCCAAAGGGACAAGGTCATGAGGGTCCCGGGTGCTCAGCCTGTCTGGACTTCATGGCCCCTGCCTGACCCCAGGACTCTCTGCCAGGACGGCCCAAGCCCACTGCCCCTGTGCCCTGCTCTCCTGGAAGCATGTCCCCTCAGAGGCTCACAAGGTGCCCCAGGGCCACCTCTGTGTGTGTGTGAGGGCAGAGCTTGCGTGGAAGGTCCCTACCAGGCAAAATGCAGTCTGAGTGGAAAGAGAAGAGTGTGCTCCCCACCTGCTGCTCTCAGGTCCACGTGCCAAGGAGCTCACTGCCTCTCGGTCCTGCCTGGCCTCCCGGGGAGCGATGGAGAATGCCTGTCAGCAGGGAGGAGGGATGGTGCCCTAGTCAACGGTCTGCCTAGTTTGATTTGTGGTCCTTCAGTAGTTAGTCATATGGCATGTGGGTGCCCGTATGCTCTCTCACCCTGGAACCTGCGGTGTCGGGCAGGCCTGCGTGGCGAGGATATTGGTGGGCCTGCGTAGCGAGGATATTGGTGGGCCTGCATGGCAAGGATATTGGTGGGCCAGCGTTGCGAGGGTGTTGGTTTTGTTCTTGTTTGAATTTTCTTTACTACTGTTGCAGGTGGCTTTTTTCATTACAAAAGTGAGAAATGATGAAAAATTGGCCAACTGACAGCTTTCCCTTAGAAGGACTGCAGCAGCCTGCTCCTGGGCTGTTCTCCATCTGCTCACAGCTTGGGCTCCCCTTCAGTTTCCCTCCTGTTCCAGTGCCAACCTCTGTCACCCCCACTCTCCCTGGCACATCTTGACTCTCCCAGATCACGAGGCCTTCATTGGCCCAGGCGTCATTTCTCCTACCACATCCTGGAGGCCTGCCACCCCTTGACTCCCTAGGCTGCTTGTCTGAAGGTCGTGGGCTTCTCTGGCAAGACCTGTATTTGTGTCCTGGGCAGATGGGATGTTGTCTGTTGACCAACTGCCTTAAGAGTGGCACCAGTCCACCTCTGCTACACCCCTTCCCCAGGTGACCCTGCAGATGTGAGCAGGCTCTGACTCTGAGTCCATCCACCTATGGCCTATTAGTTCCTGTGTGTATGCATCTGTGCACAGCAGGAAGTGAGATGCTGTGGCTGGTTTCTGATGACACAGCTGGCTGTCTCAGGCTGGAGCCACGCCAACACCGCTACTCCTCAGGACAGTGGTCCTGATGGAGGGGACCCCAGTGATACTAGCCAGAGAAGTGAGTGCAGTAGCTCGGACAGAGCCTACCTCCCCACCTGTGCAAAGACTCAGGGACTAAGGGCCCAGGGAGTCTCTGGGGATGTGGCCCAACAAGCACAGGTCTGCTATAGAAATAGTAGGTGCCTGATAAATGCAGGTGAATCCAATTTGCTCTGCACTTCATGAGGAAAGGCGAGCTGACTGCTAAAAAACCACAAGCACAGCCTGGCCTGGGTATAGTCCACCTACAGACGCAATGCTCCCTCCACAGGCCTCAGGGATGCAGTAACCCTTACTCAGGTTGTAACCTGGAAAGAATTCAGCGGCTCATAAACTTGGAAGGGGAAAAATTACTGAAATGTAGCATATCCTTTCATTCTGAATGTAGGCAACAAAACCATAGTGGTATGAGCCATTGTGATGGAAATCAAGAGCTGCTGTATAATATCTGCAACTACAAGTGATGGGAAAATACCCGGAATTCTCAGCTCCCCTTCTGGAAAGCCCTTCCACTAGGTCTAGCTCACTAATGCATTAAAGAAACATATTCCCTAAATGGACCATATTGTCTATGCCATCAGTTTATGTTTCTCAGTATCTGATAACTATTTCAATATTTGGTTTCTTTCCATGCCACAAAAAGACCATTCTGAAAATGGGGTCCTGAGGCCATACCAAATGCCAAAGGTGTACACAGCAAAGAAAATGTCACATGCCCTGGGCCATGGGGCCCTGAGCTTAATGCCCCATTAGTCAGTAACTCCAGGTTGTAAACTAGGCAAAATACACATTTTCTGAGGGAACCAGTCCTCATTTCATACCTCCCAGCTTCCTAAAATTTAAGTGGCAACTTCGACTTCGTTCCAGCACTCAGTGCCAGGAACACAAGATGAAGGGAGGCCGTGGAATGAAGCCGACCACAAAGCAGCCCTTGAGCCAGGAGAAGGACTAGACAGGGCTGGAAAATAAGCAAAGGGCTTTGTTATCATGGCAACTGTGGCCGGTGTAAGTAAACGCAGGCTTTAAAATGCTCAGGGTCACACAGAAGCAAAGATCTGGGGCCTATTTGTTTGGGAGCCAGGGATATGGGGAGAAACTGCCAGGATACTAATTCCTGCTGGTACCTTGGGGTAATGACCCAGAACTGGTTTGTTTTGACAGTTAAAACCCAAAGCAGATAACAGAGATGTTGCACAGTTAAAACCAAGCTGGGCCTCTCACACAAAACCAAAGGCACCAGTTGCCTGAAGGGATTGCTTTCTCTTTTTGTCCCCCAAGAATTTACCCAAAAAGTAGCCTGGAAATACCGGTTGGCCAGTGGAAGGAAAAGGTGAGGCCCCTGGGCTGCTGTGAAGGCCCATATGCATTTGGTAGCGGACCTGCCACATGCCCACCTGAGCCAGAGCCCATGTTAGGGGGCCCAGTATCTCAAAATCCAATTTTCCCAAGAGGAAATGTTTATAAACTGTCCTTCTCCATCTGAGATAGAGGCTGTGACGCTCACATGCCCAGCTTCTGTTTGAGGAATGACTAGAACCCCTAACTTGGGATTTTAAGGATATTAAAGGGTACTTCAGTAAAATGAAATCCACAGAAATCATACAGGATATGACTCCTTCCCAAATACCAAGCCCCAGAGCAAATGTAGCTCATCTACCTCCAAGTCCAGTGGTAGCCCTAGGAGTAAGTTCAAAGCAAATTTGAGGGGATTTTAGGAAAACCTTATAAACAAGTGAACATTTCTGGCTATAACAGTATAGCCTGTAACACAGTGATGGGACCCTGCCATTGAGAACAGCTATAAAAGCTGTTTAAAGAAAAAACCCTGTTTAAAGACATTGGAAACCAATCCAGACAGCCAGGACTTGAGAGAATGAGGTCTCAGAGGGAAGGTAAAAGCTTTGGGTGAGCCCTCCGCTCTCTGATGCTTTTTCCCACTGGAGTATTTGCCAGTTCATAGCATAGGAAATAGAGTTGAAAGGGAAAGGGAAGACTAGAAAAATCCTGATGGGCCGAGAAGACAACAACTAAAGTGCAGTGTGGTCAGAAAATGAGGAGCCAGGATTCTAGTGTAAAGGGAACCCCAGAGAAGGAACCCTGGTATCCTGCACCCAGATCCCCCAAGGCATTTGTTTATGCTGAGCAATGAACACAGACACAGGGCAAAGGAGGAGAAACCAATGGGGAAACAGTTGCTAAGAGGCTTAAAAGCTAAGCAGGGGTTTTGGCAGACTCACAGTAGTGTTGAGACCAAAACTGAGGTTCAGAGCCCACTGAGGAGGAGGGGCCTGGTAAGTACTACAGGTTCCCAAATCAGGCTCTGGAAGGACCACAGCCCAAGAATAAGGGCAGCCCATGAATAGATCACCCCTTCCAAAGCTGGAAACCCAGCCACGATAAGGTCAAGGTCATCTTCCCATACTCCATCTCGCTGGAGAAGAAAGATGATGATATCCACTGCCTTTACAATTTTTATATGAAGTTTTCACATTTAATTTTAAAATTATCATGCAAGACATTCAATAGGAATAAATCATCAAAAATCAAGGGAAAAAGTTGGCAAGAATAAGCTTACAGGTGATCCAGGTAGTGGAATAATCAGATATGAACTTGAATTATAATGAACACGTTTAAGAAAATAAATGAAAAATGGAGAATTCACCACATCAATAAGAAAGAATGAAAGTGTAAAATAAAATACAGAACTTAAGAATTCAGTCAACTGATTTAACTGAAGTTTAGACACAGCAAAAGAGAGGATAAATGAACTGGTAAACAGGTCAATAAGAAATATCCAAAATTGGCACAGAAAGAAAAAAATGGAAAACACAGTAAAAAGTATTAGAGATGTATGGGACAGGGTGAAGAAGTTGAACATGGTAATTGGAAAGGTGAGGATAAAAACATCATTTGAAGGTATGTCAGGTGAGAATTTTTCAACTCAGATGAAAGAGTTTCAATATATTCTACAAACCCCCAAAATACAAAAATCACTTCATACTAGAACTGAAAGTCAAGGACAGAAAAAAGCTTAAAAGCGGAAGCAGACAAGGATAAACAAAGGGGTAATTAATAAAATGAACAACAATTTTTTCAAAAGAAATGAAGGAAGCCAAAAGACAATGAAAAGAAATCTTTAATATGCTGGAAGAAAATCATAGCTAATTTAGGAATTTATGCTCATTGAAATATCCTTTGAAAATGAAGAATGCATGAAGTTTAGAAAATGAGAATATTTATTACCAGTAGACCCACACTAAAATAAATATTAAAGCAAATTATTCAGACAAAAGGGAAATAGTCATAAGTAGGCTCGTGATAATGCAGGAAGAAACAGACTATTAGAAAGGGTAACAGTGGAGGTAAATCTTAAGGAATAAAGATTATTTAAATAATAATAATAATTTGAGGGTGTTTAAGTATACATGGAATTAAAAAATAAAACAGTATAAATGAGGGTAGGGACATAAAGTTTAGTAATCAAAGTTTTATAAGGTCCTTGCATGGTCAGAGAAATGGTAAAAGAATTAATTTGAGGTTGACTCTAATAAGTCAAAAATGTACAGATCACCAAGACTTGATGTGGGAAATACCTGTCATTATTTAATAATCCATCACTATTACCCATTTCTAAATATTAATTGGAATAACCATAACTTGCCTGTCATTTTTCAAGTAAAATAGCAATCCAGCAAAAAAACATGGCTAGTTCACTTTGATCTCAATCATAAAAGTGTTTTCCTTTGAGTCAACGCTGGTCTTCAGATAGATAACATCATTTTAGAAAAAAAGTTATATTTTCTAAGGCAAACTTTTTCATGAAAAGGTTGACATTATTTTACATTTTTGGAAATTTCTGCAATGTCTGCATTAATGGAAGACAGCTGGATTCCTTAGTTACAGCTGCATTCAATCTGTTTTGATATTTTATTTGGTTGAAGTATGTAAAGAAAATTCAGCTTCATACAGATGCGTAGATGCAAAAATGAGAAGTATTTTCATAACCTTTTCATATAATTGTGTATGGTCTTCTTTGATACTACACCAAAATTTGGCAGATGTGGTTTTTTAAAAGCTAACTGCAGTGTGAAATCTGAACCCATATGAATGCATTTTCCATACTGTTACATTAAAACCATTGGTCCATCTTATACACGGAATGGATCTTCCACTCACACATGATTTTATAACATTATAGAATGGTAATTTGGAAAATATTGGTTTAGTGACTTATGAAAATCTTCTAACAATTGATACATCTTTATACAGTATTTTTAAATTAGTCATTAGTCTCTCTACCTATCTCATCATAAAAGTTTTAAAGCATTGGGAAGCTATCAAGGTCGCAGTTAATGGGACCAGTCTTTCCAGTTTGTCTGGGACTGTTCTAATTTTAACACCTCAATTCCCACAATATAGTCCCAGGCAAATCAGTATGGAGGATCAGTAGTTAGTGGATGCAAGTCTGCCAAATTTTTCAATTTTGCCTGAAAGCTTGAATTTTACCATTGGCAATGAATACTCTCAACTGTTTTCTTTGAAAGGACAGGCTCATTTGATTCTTCTTTAAAAAAAAAAGTCTGAAAAACATCCAAGTAGGAATAACTGTAACTTGTCTATCAGATTTTTTTTCAAGTAAAACAGCAATCCATCACAAAAAGTGCCTAGTTCACTTTGATCTCAATCATAAAGGCGCTTTCCTTTGAGTCAATCACTGGACTTCAGTATTCGGAAGAAATGTTTTATGCATACTTCCCATTTTGTCATAGAGAATATTAAAAGAAAAATAAAATTAATGTTATTTTTGCCACTCATCACATGTGTTTTTAAGTGAAACTTGCTGTTTGTTTGCAAGTATGTGACATTAAAGAATAAAATGGTTACTAGTACAGTTTGGTGTTACTATGCTAAATCAAGATACAGCATCAATAACTTTATTCACCATTGTTTTCACAGCATCTGTACATATGACAACACAGTAGAAACAGTAACAAATATTTTCTAATATTGTTTTAGTGTTATTATGAAAATATTTTTGACCTTTTTAGAGCCCCTAAATTCCTTAGGTACCTCCAGAGTTCATAGAAGACACTTGGAGAACTGATGACCTAAATGTCCATCTCAAGAATCTAAAAATAAAAAGTAAATTGAGTCTAAAGAAATAAAAACTACAGCAGAACTTAATAGACGGACCTAATAGCAAATAAGAAGCAGCAGAATAATAAAGAAGGGCAAAGACAAAAAGAGAAACCAACAAAATATAAAGCATACATAGCAGAAAACAAACATAGCTTCAGGTTGGCTTTTTGCAAAGCCTAACAAAATATATGAATAGATCTATTGAGACTGATCAAGAAAAAGGGAAGCAACAATATTGATACTAGAAGCAAAAAAAAAAGCCATCAATATAGCTCTTTCAGACATTAGAAAGATAGTTAAAAACATGGTATTTCAAACAACTTCATGTTAATAAATTTGACATAAATTTAGGTGGAATGTGAAAACTCACTGAACGTACAAAACTGACTCAGAGAGAAATAGAAAATTCTAAAGTCAAATGTTTATTAAAGAAATTAAATCTATGTCCAAAGACATCTCACAGAGAAAACACAATTCCCAGATGACTCCCCTGATGAATTTTTCTGAACATTTAAGAGAAAAATGATGCCAATCTTGCCCAAACTTTTTCAATGAGCAACAAAAGAGAAACCACTCTCTCAATTTGTTTTTCGAAGCCAGTATACTCTTGACACCAAAATCTGATAAAGACATTATGGAAAAGAAAAATTGCAGGTGTATTTTTTCTCATTAACATACATGAAAAATACCAAAGAAAGTATCAGCAAACCAAATCTGGTGTGAAAAACACAGGCAAACGCACCACTTCTCCTTGGGGCTTATTTTAGGAATGCAAGACCAGTATTATACTTAAAAATTAGTTGCTGCAATTGACAACATTGACAAAATAAAGGAAAAATCTCTGCAATCATTATAGCAGATGCAGAAAACAAATTTAATAAAATTAGTCATTCATTCATGATAAAAATGAACAAATCACAACTAGAAAGGAACATGCTTAATTTGATAAAGGATACACACACACACACACCAGCAAAGATCATAATTACTAATGAAATATTGAAACTTCCCTCTGAAACTGGGAAATACACAAAAGTGTTTGTTATTATTGCTATCATCAGGACATTGTGCTAGACAGCCTAATAGTGTAATAAGGCAAGAAAAATAAAAGTGTAAGTGTTGGAAAAGAAAAACCAAACCTCATTATTTTCAGGTGACATGATTACATATGTAGAAAATCTTACAGATAAATTATTAGACTTATAAGTGAATTTAACAAAGTATCTTAATTTAATGTCAATGTGCAAAAATCAAAATTGCATTTCTATACAGTAGAAATATGTAACTAGAAAATAATTCTTCATTGAATAACATTAAAAATCACATACCTAGGAATAAATCTACTAAAAGATGTACAACCTCTGCACTGAAAATAGAAAATCACTGAGAGATAGTATAAGAGTGAAATGACTAGAGATATATACTATGTGCATTGATTAGCAGACTGAACAGTGTAATTATGACAGTTCTCTAGAGAGTCAATAAAATCCCAGTCTTGAAATCTCAAGATGTTTTGTGTGTGTGTAGTTGACAAACTGGTTTCAAAATATATATGGAACTGCAAATGGCACTCTTGAAGTAAAAAGTTTATTACATTTTAATAAGATAAAGATGTATTTCTTGAATCAATAACTAAAACACACAATGAAAGGATAGAATAAAGAATCCAGAAACACAGACATATAGTCATATGATCTATGTATGTGTATATATTTATGTGTGTATTTTCTTAATTTAATATATGACAAAGGTGCCTCTGTTATTCAGCAAGGTAAGAAGGTCTTTTCAAAAAATGGTGCTGTAACATTTGGATACCCATGTGAAAAAAATAAACCTTGATGCCAATCTTTCACCACTCACAAAACTCGGTGTTAGATGGATCATAGACCTAAAAGTAAATGGCAATCAATAAAAACTTCCAGAAGGTAACATAGGAAAGCATCACTATGACCTTTGGGTAGGGAAATATTTCTTAAACAGAAGACAAAAAGCATTAATCATGAAGGAAAAGATGACTAATTAAACTTAATTTAATACAAAAATTTCTGTGTCCCGAGATACCATTAAAAGAATAAAGCTAAGGTATACTGTGGGAGAGGTATTTTTCAATACATATGTCTAACAAAGACCTCAGATCTTCAATGTGAGAGGAATTCCTACAATTAAATAAGAAACAGGTAATTCAGGTTTCTAAACAACAGTCAAAAGTACAACTCATAAAAGGAAAATTGATCAATTTTGTATTTCATCAAAATTAAAAATATTCACTCTGTGAAAGATTCCATCAAGAGGATGAAAAAATAAGTTGCAGAGTGGAAGAAAATATTTGGAAACACATATCAGACCAAAAATAGTATGTGGACTATATAAAGACTTTAAAACTCACCAGCAATAAACCCAACAATCCATTGGAAAATGGGCAAAAGACATGGTGAGACATGTCACCAAAGAGGTTATACAGATGGCAGATAAACACAAAAGAAGATGTTCGACATCATTTGCCATTAGGAAAATGCAACTTAAAAGCACAATGAGATACCAATACACACTTACCAGATGACTAAAATAAAATATGGTGACAACCCCCAATGCTGACAAGGACAGAAAGAAACCAATCCCTCACACACACCTGATGGAACTGTAAAATGGTACAGCCAGTCTGGAAAATAGTTTAGCAATTTTTTGTAAACACTAATCATGGAAGTTTCATACTTGCCCAGAAGCTGAGCTCTTGGGCATTATTCTACAGAGAAACATATTTGCACAAAAACCTGTGCATGAATGTTCATTCATAGCCAAAAAGCGGAAATCACTCAGATGTCCACCAAAAGGTGAATGGCAAACCAACCGTGAAATAGCTGTGTCATGGAGCTACTCAACAATGAAAAGGAATGAGCGACTGGCACACACAACAACTTGAATAAATCTCAAAAGAGTTATGCTGAATGGAAAAAAAGCCAATCCTAAAAGGTTACATACTGTATTGTTCCATTTCTATAATGTTGAAATGACAAAATTATAGAATGGAAAACAGATTATTGGTTACTAGGGATCAGGAATGGGGTGGGGAAAGGAGGGTAAGTGAGTACCAAGAGGGTCCTTGGGGTGATAGGATGTTCTGCAGCTTGACTGTATTGATGTCAGCATCCTAGTCGTGATATTGTACCATGTGAGACAATGCAAGATGTTTCAATTAGCAGAAGCTGGGTAAAGGGTATACAGAATCTCTCGGTGTTATTTCTTATAACTGCATATGAATCTGTAGTTACCTCAAAATTTTTGAAACATTAATTAAAAAATAAGTGAATATCAAAACAAAAAAAACAAAAACCAAAGTGCTGATGTGAATTTCATTAAAACATATTAACAAATGGATGATAAGCCATATTCAAGATTGTTCGACATCATTAGTCATCAAATAATTTCAACTTAAAACCTCAAAGAGACACCACTACTGAGCCACCAGAATGGAGGGGGAAAAACTGACAGTGCCAAGTGTTGACAAGATATGGAGCAACCAGAACTCTTACCTACTGCTAGTAAAGGTATGAACTGATGCAATGCAGCCAGTTGGATATCTTCTTGACAGTATCTAATAAGGCTGATAGTTCACATAGTCCATGACTGAGCGATTCCACACCTAGACTTATAGCCAGTAGAAATGCATCGATATGTTCACCAAAGAATGACATGAAAATGTTTTTGGCAGTGCTATTTGTAATAGCCAAAAGCTTGGGGGAAACCCCACAGATATCCACCAATAGTAGGACATCTAATTACATGATGATACTTGCATGTTGTGGAATACTATACAACCGTGAAAAAGAACAAATTCTGGTCACAGAATGGATGAATCCCACAGAAATACTATTGGGCTAAAGAAGATAAAATAAACAAAAGAGCAGATAATGTATAATTTCACACAAAGTTTTAAAACAGTCACAAACTATAGGGATAATGTCTGAGTGATGATTACTTTAGCAAGGTGGTGATGAAAAGAGAGCATGAGGCAGGCTTCTGTTGCCTGCTAGCAGTCTATATCTTAACAAGGGGAAATGCAATGAAATTAAACATCGTAAGTAGCAGGATGGTGGAGATCATAATAGAGATCTCAGAAAATTCCTCCACCTATTGAGGCTGAAAAGTGGGAGGTGAGACAAAGCAGGGGAATTCCTGAAAAAGTGACAGTGATAGAGACTGCAGTACATGGGTGGAGGCAGAGGCATGGAACCGCCAGACAGCTCCAACTGAGGCAGGTTTTGGAGGGGAGCAAGGCACTGCTAAAATGTGCTTAGTTAGTCCTGAGAAGACGAGGCCAGGGGGTCCTGTGAAGTAAGCCCATACGTTTATGAAGTTGATTATTACACATTATTATACATATTAGAAGGGAACTAAGTTCCTGCTGACAGAGTAATGCCAGGAGGGGCAGTGTTCTGCGTTGTCACTAAAACATGACTTGTCTTCAGTTTAGGAAATTAAAAATAAAAACATAATTTTACCTAGATTAAAAGAGACGCTGTTTTTCATATTGCAAGGAGAGCTCACAGAAGTCAGCATTCCTGGTACCCCTTCCTCCATCCTCATGATCAGACACACACTGGTTTATGAGTGTTTCATCTACATCTCTCAGTATCTTTATAGCTGTTCATACTCCTCTTCAATATGCAATTTAAGAGGATGTGTGACTGACAATGCCATGGGTTCAATTTTTTATGAAGATTGAAAGACGACATGACACACAAATTATTTTTCTAACCTCTTACTGGCTTGATCCTTGAAACTGCCCTGTCTTGCTGAGGAGAGCCAAGGTGCTCCAGGCCTGCAGGTACAGGCGGAGCATGGTGGAAGATGTGCTCAAGTGAACTCGCACACACTCACCTGTGGGTGTCTACATGGTACGGACAGCAGCTGAGTGGAGCTGCGCAGCAGCATTTAGCACAGTGGGAGCTTCCTGCACAGCCCAGATTTGTCATGGGAGCATCCCACTTTCTTCTTCATTTTGTGTAAAGACCATAGTGTATGACTCTGCTTTCAGAAAAGCCCTGATACTGTAGTGTAATAGAAATGAAATCCATGCCTAAAATGATTAACATCTGAAGCCAAACTCCTGCATGGAGAAGACGAGGGAATTTAGACCATGTTCTCCAATTACTGCTGTTCAGTACTATTTGCTGGACTTCCAGGCAGAAAATATTCATTTGAGACACAGCCAAAGAAACTAGTCTGCCGTGGACATAACTGTGCTATTTCTCCCATGAACAAAACACACTGGGAAAGGGAAGAAATTGATAAAACCTTAAAATGTCATTACTCACAGCTGTCACAAACCTGAAGACAATGAGAGATGGACTTCATCACTAATGAGAAGCCTCTATTTGGGGCTTCATGTCCCAGGACAGCAGAGGTGCCCGGGGAGGCACCAGGTCCAGTCCCAGATACGCAGGGCTCACCAGATCAGAGTGGCCAGGGGAACGGAAGTGGGGTTGAGCATGTGCCATTAGCTTCTGTAAGTCTGTACTTGAACTGTCCTTTGTTCTGAGGGGTTTATTTCACCCATAATAGACCGTGTTGACTTCAAAGCAGCCCCTTTGCTTGTGGGGTGATAGCTAGAATAATAGAGCTCATTAGTAGTCGCCCTTCTCAAATGGAAATCATCCTGTCTTTATGGAGGGCGACTGGAGAACCCTTCATAGAATTAATGGCTGCTTTCTCTCTTCTCTCCATGACTCTGGGTCCTTGCTCCCTTCTGGATGGAGAGGGGGGAGCAAGCGGGAGAGAAAAATTAAAGGGATATGCACGTTGCTCTTCTGTGCACAATCTGAAAATGAGTTAACCATAGATAATCAGAAAACACTGAGTCTTAAGGGACTGGGGTCCCCCATTCCTGCCCCTCAAATAATAATGCAAGAAGACAGTATTCTTGCAAGTTAGTCACTTGGCTATTTTGTGCAAGGGCACACACATGTGCATGTGCACGCACATCTGCGAGCACACATATGCACTCATAGTGGATGCACCCTTTCAGTACTGAGGCACCGCCAGGCCAAGGCTTCCTCATGGCCTCTTACGCTACTATTTGGCTACTACATATTCCCCAAACTGCAAACAAGGGCTAAAAATCCAAGCGGGGAATCCCACTGAGTTTGAGGAAGGGGGAGCTCACATCAAGGAGAGGGCCAGAATGTGATCAGGGAGGTGCGCTTTGATCCAATCAGGGACTAGGTCCCACAGTGGCTCCTGGAGCCGCATCTAGGGGCTCCTTCCCCGGCACCACCTCGCTGTGGTTTCCCGTCTCCCTGGGAACTGGCAGGTCCCTTGCTCCTGCATCTTCTTCCCCAAGGACCCCGTCCCCACCAAGAGAGCCCCACTGCGAGGAGGGCGGCAGGCTCCAGGCGGGGGGAGACAGAGAGAGGCCATCAGACACCACTAAGCTGCTGGGGTTTGGGGGTAATGAGGAGCTCACCAGAGAAGCATAACGGGGGCTGCAGACAAATTTCAGGGACAGGCAAACGACATTTAATGCCTGAAGGGAAAAACCTGTGGCAAGCTTAGGGATGTACTGCTGTGGTGGCAGAACTTGGCAGGGCCGGACCCTCTCAATTTGGGGGGGTGTTAATGGATCCAAAATATTGAAAGTAAATATTGACGCTGACTCCTAAAAAGCCTTTAATTATTTATTTTGAATAATTTGATACTCGAGTAAATTAATGCTAAAGCATTTCTCTGTTTGTGCCAAATCAGTGCCTCGCAGTGGGAACCCGGTCCATCCTTGCAGGCAAGCACTCGCTCTCAGTAGGCAGTCCATTTCTGCAGAGTGCCATTAAGTTAATTTCAAAAAGAACCAGTAAAGGTATATGGAGCAGGCAGTAATAGCATGGAAAATATCCAAAATTACTAGACCCAGCAACAGAACTTGGATGCCATTTTCATGCACTAATAATTTGTAGTCTACATATTGAAGGTAACTATAAACTGACTACTTTCCGTGCTAAAGCATTCAGGTAATTAAAAATACGCCGTTAGTTGTCTACCTTTCAACATTTGGGAACAAGATGCCTGTTTTTTTCTTTTCCTCGGTAAATGTGCTTTGCGCACTGCTGTCCAAAGCAATGCTGAAGTCCCGTGTCACACAGATGATTTCAACGTCCTTGTTTTCTTTCAGGTGGGTTTGCCCAGCAGGCCACTCGTGAGCCGGGGCTGCCATGGGGAGACTTCTGGGAACCCGTGTCCCTTCAGGTGAATTCCTGCTGGGAATTTGTGAATAGGGACATTTCTGAATGAACTAGGTGAAATGAAACATCTGACAACAGAAAGGCCTCCAAAAAGACATCATATGCTTTTGTTTAGGGGGGAAATTTAAAAAACATGGGCAGGAAAAAACTGTCAAACAACATTTTTAACTTCTAAGACCAGGTAAAAAGAAGACAAAGTATTTGAAGTTTCTATGAACCTCGGATGTCAGAGCATTTCCTGCTGCTTTGTGAATTTCCAGGAGAAATAATCTCTTTCCACTTCTATTTCATCCCCAGTAGCCACTGTTTAGGCTGTTTTCATAAGCTACCTATTTCTGTAAGTCCCTGCAGAAAAGAGATCAATTTAACCAAAGAAGGTTAAAAAAAAAACTATCTTTTTACTATTCATGAAGGATGTCAATATTACAGCAGCCAGACTCGGCCAGAGCCACTGTTCCTTCCCAATTCTGGGAGAACGTATAATTTTAACAGTAAAAAGCCATTTAACTATTAATTGGATCTAAGCTATAACCACATAATTAGTCAAGTAATCACTCTGAAGGGCGGGGGCTTTGATCTCCAGAATGAAGAGAGGAGAAAAAGACAAAGAGGCAGAGTTCCGTCTTGGATTCCGTACGACCTGGATTCACCTTGACTCCAACATACAGGCTTGTCCTTGAAGTGTTGAGTTAATATACAGTGGCACTGGAGGAGGCTGTGGCTTCCAGACCCACAAAGTGCTACCATCTGCGGTGGGTCTGTGCAAGGCACTTCAAAATTATCATGTGGATTTGGCAATTCTCTGGGTAAATTACCCAAGAGAGTCCAACTGCCTCTCTAGTCTCTACAGTCTCTGGAGAGGACATGTTAAAGAAGGAAGCACAGAGCCCTTGAAACCAAGAAATGGGAGACTCACAGGCAGGTGCCCTGCCCCACCTGCACTCCCGGACCCCAAGGGGCCTTCCCGTCTCCCCCTCTGGCGTCTGGCCCCTACTGGCTCTTCTCCTAGTCTGGCCCATGTCACTTCCTTTGGGTCAACTACAAGGCAGCCCTCCACCTCCCCAGAGCCAGAAGCACAGGAGACACATACCCCATGATACTTTAGACCTCAGCAGGGGGTGTTTTCCAAGGTTTCCTCTGCATTTTCTGTCCTCTGGATCTCCCGGGTGAATCAGCTGCACCGTGACAACACACGTGCCTCTCACAGTCTATCATGGGAACGTGGTGGCTCCCTCCAGCTCCGTGTACTTTCTCCAGCTCCCCGGGAAGCCAGCATGACCACTGCTGCAACACGTGGAGGACTTATGAGGAAACCCCTCCCCAGGTTTCATAGCCGACAGACTCAGAGAAGGGGTCAGGCTCAGACATGGATGCCAGCTGAGGCCTCGTCCAGACCCTGTCCAAACTGCACATACCTGAACCCAAGTGGCCACACAGAGGACATATCAAAGAAGGGACGGTGTCAGAGGTGGGGGAAGGCCCCCCTCCTTCCTACTGGTGGAGATGGGTGGCCACATCTATAATTTGAGTTCAAAGGCATTGACAGTTCCCCTGTCAAAATCTCTTCTTCCCTTAAGGCCTGATGGTAAACAAGAACCCCCCCCCCTTCCCCCAGTTCCCTCCTTTAGGCCAAAATAGCAAGTCTGAAAAGCTCTGAGAAGTGTTAATGGGAGGGGAAGCCCATTCACTCAGGATCCCCCATTAGCCCACATTTCCAAATTTGCACTCAGCAGGACCCAAAAGGAATGACATTTAGTACTGGAACATCTGGATCAGAGAGAAAGAAGGGAGGGAGAAGCCAGGAGTAGTCATGGAAAGAAATAGAGCAGAAGGAACCTTCCCTAGGAGTTGGGAGCCTCTGAGCAGGTGCAGAGTGCCTAGACTGGACGGGGATGAAGGACAGAGAGCAAAATGGACAAAAGGAGATCAGTAAAGAGCTGCCACAGGCTGACAGGGGGCTCCAGACCCAGCTTTTCCTCCAATGCATCACGGACAAGCCAGGAAGATAGAAGCCACAGGCTGAGCATGCTCTGTAGGGGCTGCCAGCATGGGGGCTGGTGGGAAGAGGTGGGGAGCTGGCCAGCACCGTCTCTCCCACCCTGGATGTCACACCACCATTGGAAACCAGACCTGGGTCATGCGATTAAACTGCTTGGGCGTGTCTCCTTCTTGCTCTCTTGTGCAAAAGACGCCACAACTGCTGGACAAGGGAAGATATTGACAAATCCTTTATAAAACCCTCAGGTGCCGTCCCACTGAAGTTTATCCCCAATATGCTCCCCAAAGGACATTTGCTGAGGGCCTTGCACACAGCAACAATGCAGGCTCATGTACCAGACCGAAACTGGGGTGAGAAAACAAGCCCTTGACACTCTGAGGCATCTGACCCCCAGGATGCAGGGACTTGGCCTCATTGGCGGATGGCGGTGTTGACTTTCCCTCTGAGTTGTCAGCTTTCTGCAGGGCCCTGCCCATGGCTCTCAGGTAATGCTTGCAAAATATTCCTCACCAACTAAATGAGGACCCCTGGATCAAACCCAAACTCAGAGGCCAGGAAACCCATTTGCAAATAAAATGAAGTTCTGACACACTGCCCATGTCTCATACGTGGACTCCGAGCCTGGAACCTGGAGCTGAATTGCGCACACTGACATCCAGTGGAACTCCAGGAAATGCGTACCAGAGTACATGACGTCCAAGAGTTTGCAACTTCATTTTCTACAATACTTTTCACACAAATTTTACCCTGACTTGCTTTGCAGAGTTAAATAATATAGTTACATACCCTGTGAGAATTCACCCCCAGAATTAACATACTAGAATATTCTGGTCCCATAATATATGAAGTCAATCCTTGGTTTCTTACAGGATTCAACACACACACACAGCACACATATACACATGCACCCCACACATACACACACCCCACACAAACACACACACTCCACACATACGCACACACATCACACATATGCACACACAGCACAGTTGTAGAAACAGTAGATTTTCTTTTATTCAGTGATTTTACTGCATAAAGACAGATCATGGGCTACATTTTGTTGCATACAATTATTTTCAAACATTTTGACCTGCTTTCTGAAACAGCACCCAAAATATCCTACATGGCAGGAAAATAGCATATGCAGTAGAGTCTATGCCGAAAATGTATAGAATGGAGTTTTGGCTAAAAGATAGAGAGATTAAGGATAGAGGCAGTAACTCCTCTCCCCCCACAGGGATGCCCTGTAGGCAATGGAGAAAACATAGTAAGTACAACTAATACTGGATTTAATCATTGCTACTAATAAAGGGCCAAGGCTATATGGCAATTTACTGTGCTGTCGGCAAAATGAATTGCTTAAGGCACATTAGCAGCGTATTAGATAACAGTAAGTAAATTAAGATTAAAATAACTGTAAGTATGCAGCACACTCTACCACAATAACTCCTTTCAAAAATCTTTTAAAGATAGCTCCCCCAAAGAATCTGTTTATCATCTTCTACAATTTTTATCAAACTCAATAAGCGTACTTCTCACTCCATAAAAGGTTTTTGATTAGCCTTTTTAATTTTTTTTCAATTGCTAAATGAAAGAATGATGTCATATGACAACATTAAATACTATTAAACAGACCATAACTAACATTTGCTGTATAAATTATACATAAGCTGACACTTTTATGCACTTTGTGAGGAATTGCTTCATGGTTATACAATCTTTTCCAAAACAAACTCCACAGAATAACATGACTGGTTATGTTTCATGGCTACAAATTGGTAACTGAATTAGCATTCATTTATTAAGTTTTCACAGGGAACCCTTCTCATTCAAATACTTGTAGATTATAATTTATTTTTATCTGAGGCATAATTTTTCATGTGGCATTTTTGCCAAAATCAATGTAGCTGGAGCCAAGCCCTGTTCCCTATTCCCCATTTATACCCTTGCCTTTTCGGCTGCCTACCTACATGTGTCTTTTCTAGCTGGGAAGGTAAATAAATGAGTCTGCCTCATAATAGTCATCTTTGCCAAAATACTAAGCCGAGTATTTTTTCATACCAATTCAGTCCACCACACTTAGAACTCTATTCACACACTTTTTAAGATAGCTTTCGCATTCTTAAACAAGGAGTGTGGGCTCTTACTATATGGCAGAAAGCCTCCACACTCCTTTTGATTCAGCAGGAAAGCCCATGCTGAAGTGCTGGTGTCAGCCCAGGATTCCAGATGGCCCAGATGGGCATGGAGAACATTCCAAGGCTTGGGCTGCACCCCTTGCGATGGAGTGGGTCATCTCAGGTTCCAAAGGGGCATGTGGACACTTGGACACCATTCCAAACAGACAGACAAGTATCCTCTGGCAGTCGTAGGCCACGTGCAAAGAACAAGGTCCGGCAGGAAAATGTAGCAGTATTAATGTGCCGAGAAAGTCTGCAGACTAGTTCGCCACTCTGCATTATCACAGCAAATGCTTACAAATGGAATGTATTGTCAAGGACCGCTGAAAACCCAGATCTTCAGTGAATTTAGATTTTCTGGGTAATTCTGATGGGGTTGCCAGAACGTTAGAGTCTAATCATTCACTTTATACAGTAAAAATGCATTTGTGTCTTTAACAGTCAAGGTTTCTCATTCGACTTTCTGAAACTCAGACAATACCATGTACACACAAAATATGTACCAGAAGATATAAATTTTCCTAATACATGTAAAGTATTCATGCACAAGACCTCAACAAATCTGTTACTGTTATTGGCATTATTGGAACTGTAACTGACACATCTGCTGTGGCTGAAGCTCAGATTCTAGGAATATTGACTCTGGTTCAACAGATTTGTTTCTATCTCTGAATTAATGAGAATACACTCCCGCTATGTTTTTGGTGTTTTAGCCCTTTTCTCCACACGTCCATATTTAGGCAAACTGCTCTAACAAATTCTGACACCAGCTACGGTTTTACTTTAACTGAGACATTTTACATTTGCATAGAATTGAAAAAAATCCTCCTTGCTCATTTGGAGTTACTGTGCCTCATTAGCCCACACCCAACATGAGTACTCTATGAATCCCAAATTATCACCCATTCCAAGCTTTGTGCCTAAAGTGGGTTGGACAGAGCAACCAAGTTCCCGGATGGCTGCTCACTGCAGGCACTCAGTGGGGGTCCTGACAGATGTCACAGTGTTGGGAGTCAGTGTGAGGGAATAAGCAGAATACTGGAGATGGCTTTGTCGTGGTGGGTCAAAGGCATTTCAAAATAGAGTGGATCCTGCATAAAAGGCACAAGAGAAGCTACCATCTCAGGAAGATACACACACACACACACACACACACACACACACACACACACACACGTGTGTGCATGTGCATATAAGTGTGTGTATGTGTATGTTCATGTGAGTGCACACACATACTATCTCCAGACGAAATAAGGGCTTTATATTCCTACTGCAGCAATCAAGGATGTTTTGCAACCTGCGGATACAGTTCTCTGCACCTGAGCTGTGGCTAAACACGAGAGGCTCTTCTCATGCCACCACTGGAGGTGACCCAGAAACACCACCAAAGCCACCAGTGGGTTTTCTCAGAGTTTTCTGCCCAGGACAGAAGCTGGGAAATAAGTGGTGCTATGGACTAAATGTCTATGTCCCCCCAAAATGCACATGCTGAGGCCCTAGCCCTCACGGTGATTGCATTTGGAAACAGGGCCTTTAAAGAGAAAATTCGGGTTATGTAAGGTCATAAGGGTGGGGCCCTAGTCCAATATGACTGGTACCCTTATAAAAAGAGGAAGAGACACCAGCTCTGTTCACCAAGTGAGAATGCAGCTGAAGGGTGCCTCTGCAAGCCAAGAAGAGGGCGCCCACTGGGAACCGAACGATGCCGGGCCTTGAGGGCAGGCGCAGAGGCAGGCGGGCTGGGCCACAAGCCCAGGAGCGTCAGGAGCCACCAGAGGCTGGAGGGGGTGGGAAGGAGGTTCCCAAGAGCCTCTGTCTTGCAGACATCTTGGCCTCAGACTTCTGGCTTCCACAGCAGCAAGGGAGTAAGTTTCTGTCCTGTCATTTTAAGCCACCCAGTTGGTGGTGGTAATTCGTTAGGACAGCCACAGGACACTCGCTTGGCTGCATGATATTGTCAGCAGCCTCCTAACCAGGACTGCACACCATGGCGTTCTCCATCCTTTCCACTAGGCAGTCAGAAAAATATTCCTAAAATATCCATGTGACTGTCATGTAACTCCTCTGCTTCACACGCATCACTGGACCCCTCTTCCTGCACCTTTAGGTCTGGACTTCTCAGCACACTCCTGAAACTCCTGGCTGTCACCCCCTGCCTCTCCCACATGCCAAATCTCAACCACGCTGAGCACCCTGAAACCTGTCACGGCAGCTCATGGCCCTGGCTCCTGGGGTCTGGGCATGTGCCACCCCAGTGCTCCCATGCTCTCCTCCACAGTGGAGGGCACCTGCTCTGGGCAGATTTCCTCAATGATGGGGCTTATCCCACCCTAAAATCCCAACACATCCTGTGGCAGCTTGTCCTGAACCTCTGACATTTGTGCCTTCCACCATGAGTCTTCCACATCTCTGCACAACTAAGCATTTGTTTTTTGGTGCCCTTTTAAGCAATGAACATCTTTTTTTTTAAGTTAAATGTATTTTGGAAATAAAATCCCATCTTTATGATAAATGGGAAGTCCACATCACCTTTTTCAATAAAACAATAACTACAAATGAAATGAAGCAATGTTATTAAACTTATAGCTAGTGCCAGCAAGGCCTATTTTTCACTTTTAAAAAGGGATTAGCAAGTTAGAGTCTTTCTCTTTGTCATTATCAGAAGGATTCAAAGTAAATCAGCATGGAGACAGCGTTCTGACTGTGTGAGTCAAGGCTACTTAACCCAGTGCTGGGTCCCCCTCACCTGAAGGCAGAGGTGCCACCCCTCATGGGAAATTGGCTCTGAGGGTCAGGTGTGGGTCTCATCTGTTTCCCTCTTACCTCTAGTCCCCTGAGAGGCATAGACAATCCCTAACCCAGCACAGTGCTGGTAATTTTGCATGTGTTCAATAAATATCTGTGGACTAAATGAATGTATGCAAGAAAAGCAGAGAAACAGAAAATTCTGTAGCTGATCAGAAAATAAATGTGCCTATTATCAGCATTTGGCAGAGAGGAGACTTTTAGCCACACAAGCACCTTGATATAATTCACGCCATGTTCCAACAGGACCTTGACAACTCCCAGCTGCGCCTTTCAGTCAACCGAGTCCCAGATCCGGGCAGTGAGGGCCCTTGCCCCCTGCGTGCTTCTTCCCCCGTCCCGCCCCATCTGCAGGAACCAGGGAAAGAGCAGGCATACTACTGCGTATTTCTCTGCAAAGCTAGTCTGAAATGAAATAGGTATCTGCCCAGACATGCACATCAGCCTGGGTTTGATGCTATAAGAGCATCGTAGGGTCACCCAGGCATAATGGGCTTCCATCTTTGCAGGGAAAACCAGGTCTGTGGCAGCTGTTGGCAGAATGCCAAGACAATGCAGGATTCATGCTAAAACCTCTCTCTTCACCCACTTCAGCAGAGCACCCAGGCACTCAACCCAAAGCCACGCTTTCAGGAGTGTCTGTGTGTGTGTGTGTGTGTGTGTGTGTATGTGTGTGTGTGTGTGTGCGTGCGCGCATATGTGGACGAGCAGGGCAGGAAGGGGAAAGGAGTTCTGCGCAGGGGAAAATTACTCTTTTACTTGAACCTTGAGTTTCATGTGTCTCCCTCTCTGCAATACAGAATGTCCATAGCCATTCAGAACCTGGGCCAGCACACACACAAGATGCCTGTGTGTCCTGTCGCCACGTCTTCCTGTCCCCTGGGTCAGGGTGGTGTTTGCTGCTCCAAGTTCTGATTTCCCAGGTTAAGGGTGACAGACAGTTCCCTGTGCAGGGCATGCACGGGCCTGGGGCTGACCCTTCAAGTTAAATCATAACAACTTCCCTTGCATATTCATCGTTTACAGGGAACAAGTAGACCTCAGGAGGGCATTTGATTTTCTGGAGGCTTTTGGTTAAAACTAAAACAGAAACAGGAAAAAAAAAAGGAAGATGGTATGGTGCTGAGCGCTGGGGGATGGAAGCCAAGAGGCACGCATCCAGCTCCCCTGCTGCGCACGACTGGAAGATTCTGGCTTCACAGATACCCTCCTGAATTCACCGTTTCTGCATCTGTACATTAAAGGTGGACTGTTGAACTCAGAGGTTTGGGCAAACTCCAAAATTCCATTTCTAGGCTTGCCATACAGCCTAGGAAAGACGGGCAGGTGATGAGGTCTCTCTGCAAAATGCGGGCTGCCTGCAGGTACACAGGAAGATTCCTGGTGGGAGATGAAAGTGCCCACGCTCTGGGCCCGACCTCTGCCAGGGATTGTTTCTTTGTTTTTCCTTAAAGAAGTGGTCCTTTAGCCATGTTGGAAATGGAACTTTTGATTGAGGAAATATTTACTGAGCTTGCACTCTGTTTCACCACTATTCCAGGTGCTTGTCATTCACAAGGAAAATGAAGATACTTCCCTTGGTGGAGAGCCATAAAGTTAACAATAAACATAAGGAGATGCTCCACCTTATTCAGTAGCTGGTAAGAACCGTGGGAATTGGGGAAGGCAGACTGGCGGTGCAGGGTACGAGGTGGGTTGACCGTCAGCATGGGCTCAGGAGGGCTGGACTTTCCGGAGAGGACTTGTTGGTGAGCAGGTGGTGTCTGCGGGAAGAGTGCTCCAGGCAGAGCTATGGCCACTGCCTGGGTCCTGAGCAGAGCATGCCCAGGCGTATTCAGAGCCAGGAGGTGGAGGGTAGAGAGTGGCGAGGGAGTGGACTCAGAAGGACATGTGTGACATTAATTTCATGGGTCAACTGGGCTGAGCCATGGTGCCCAGACATGTGGCCAAACATTATTCTGGATGTTTCTGTGAGGATATTTTTGAATGAGACTAACATCTAAATATGTGGACTCTGAGAAAAGCAGATTGTTCTCAGTCATGTGTGTGTGGGCCTTCTCCAATCAGGTCAAGGCCTTGTTAGAACACAAGACTGACCTTGACCTCTCCCCAGCAAAAATGGATTCTGCTGCAGATGGTTCTCAGCCTGGAGCTGCAGCATCGGTTCTCCTGGGCCTCCAGCCTGCCACCTAACCTGCAGATTCTGGCTTGCCAGCCTCCGTGACCACCTGAGCTGCCTCCTTAAACCTGACCTCCTTCTAACTATATGCACACCCGATTGACCCTGAGCCTCTGGAGAACCCTAATGCAGCATGCACAGAGCAGGCCTTGGGCCTGCAGGCCACTGGGGGGGCCTCGCTCACTCCGAGGCAAATCCCACTGAGTGCCGGGCCTGGAGGATGCTTTCATAGGGCTGTTGTGGGTGAGCAGCCTCAGACAGATCTCCCCCTTGTGTTAGAGGGGGCTTCTTGGTACAAGAAGATGAGCAGCAACTTGGAGCGTGGGGAGTGGGAAAGTCGGGGCCCCTTATTTTATGACCTTTGACCTAGAACTAAACCTACTTCTCCATTTATGAAACAGATAGAATAACCTTTTCTCCCCAAACCATGCTGTATGCAGCCAGCATCCATGAAGTGGGGGGGACCCAAAGGGCAGGCAGCCCAGGACGTTTCTCAGACCCGAATCCCTCGTCTTGGACAGCCTGGGAAGCATTCTGGGAGGAGAGCCCAGAGCACAGGGATGCCAGCCCACTGTGCCCGGTCTGGGTTGTGGTGCCTCATCCACTTCCAGCTCTATGCTCATCTGGGAAGGTTTTCTTCCTTCTCCACTCTGTGTTTTCTCAGTGACCCATGGCCACTCATACACCCAGCCTCAGGACACATCTCCCCCACTCTGGACCTCAATCACTGGAGGTTTCTGAGCCGCGCCCATCAGGGCACCCAGCCAATACTCACTGGAGGGAGGAAGGATGCTGCTTGCATTACAGGAGGAGTCCCATGGTGTTAGAGGAGAGCACACGACTCCATGCCTCAATCAAGGATGTGCTGCCCCACTCTCCTCCCAGGTAATCCCAGCTGAGGCAAGAGGGCTGCGCTCAAGAGACCTGAGATGCCTTCTGCCATCCAGGCCTCCCAGGGCATAAACCCAGGCACCTGCTCCCTGACCTGACACCCTCGCCCCTCCTGCCAGGGCACAGTTCAACTGTGAGCAATGGGGCTTCCCTAACTACATCAAACCTCCACTCTGCGTGGTGGCCAGGTGACACAGACACACTCACGTTTTCTCTTTGCTAAAGTCAGTTACTGCTCAGCATTAGCTTTTGTTTTTTGCAATTATTTCAGCTTCAAGGAATCTAGCACATTGGAAATCTGATGTTCTAAGCTGATTTAGAATACAAATCCTCTCACCATCTCTCTCCTCCACTCCTGATTCACTAATACTCAGTCTCGCATTGAATAAGCATCAATCCTCTAACCCTGTTACAGAGCACAATAGGAGCGCACAGTTACAGGAAATAAAAATAGGAAAATATTTCTCTAATGACAAGAGGGCATCTCAGGGTGAAACACTGTTCCCCTGTCCATGTCAAATGAAGCTCCCTTGTGGCACACCAGAAATCACGTAAGACATCGCTGTGATCTGTCGTTTAAGTTTTCCAAGCCCGGACAGAACTATTTGGTGTTCCATGTGCCAGTGAATCCACAACTTCCAAAAACTTGAATATGAATTTTCAGCAGAAGGATGAGAAAGGGATCAGGAACAGTGAGTATTCATGTTGAAGTTTGTTATTTGTTTTCTCTTAACTTCCTAAGTCTTAAAACAACCTAGGAGTTAAACCACAGAAGAAGTGTCATCTCTCATTCACATGAAATAACAGACCACAGCCTTAAAATCAAAATAACAAAAACCCTCAAGTAACTCTCGATGTTGTTAAATACAAGAGAAATATTTGAGTGTTTCTTCTTTTGCTAACATTTTTTGCATATTTGTGGAAACATCGAGGGAAAACTATATCCTGTGAAGGAGAAAAATAAGATGGAGCCAGGCGAGTTTTAATTGACAGTCTCTTACTAAATTACTCCTTACACGCAGCTTTCCCCATGGACAAGCCACAGCATTTTTAGGAGCAAAATGGTCCTGGAACGTAGTCATCCTCTTTGGCACTTCGCCCAACTGCCCACAAATGAAAAGAAGGGGAATTCCTTGGTTAAGATTGACCTCAATGCACACAAGTTCATCTCTGGTAAACAAGCAAACTTTTGTCCTTTGCAGGGAAAGGCTTTTTGGTTCCCTCATGGCCTTGCGGTGCAGCCAGCATCCCCCCACTGAGGCAAGGCAGCTCTCCCACCAGCCTCCTCCAAAGCCTGGGGCATCTTCTGAAGGTGATTGAAAAAAACAGCAGTACTCTTCAAATGTCCTAGAATGACCTGCCATCTCAGGAACAGAACCTGCGAATGACTGCGAGAACCTGCCACCAGCAGGACAGAGAGCCAGTCGGAATCCTTTCCCCACTACACATTCTAACCTCAGGCACATGGAGTGATTCCTCTGATAGGAATACTCTTTCTGGTTTGTATGCCTCCATCAGTGGAAAAGTCTATAACATACATAGTTTGCAGAATGCATGCTTTTGTGCATCAAGAGAGCTTTGTGCCTCTCAATACACCAGCTTACGGCCTTGCTCAAAAGATTCCCAATAAATATTAGCAGAGTAAGGGCAAAAAGTTCTGGTGAGACTTGCCTATTGAGACACATAAGCTTGGACAAACTAAGGTTAATAGCAAATCATTTATGGATTTGTTCACCATGTCTAGTTACATAGAAGGATGGCAACTAAGCTCTTTTAAATTAATAATTGCTTCTCCCCACCAAAAACTGAAACTGGCTAATAATCATTATTCACCAAGAATAAAAAGATCCAAGAAAGCTATAATTAGGAACAGGAAAAATGTCAACCACTTTGTTAATTTTTTTGTGATGATGGAAACACTGTACATTGAATAGATTCCATACAGATCCAGTAATAAATGAAGGGACCAAATCTTCCAAAGGCTTACTAGTGTTCTAATAATGAACCATGTTTCAGGAGAAATTACTAACTTTTGGGTACCAGCTACATAACACTTTCAGCCAATTGTTAGTATGATGCTTATGGTGGTTAATATTTTTTCAGATGGAAAAGAAAGAAAATGTATGTCTCAAAAGTACTCTGGTGACATTAAGGAAGTAATACATCTACCCAAGGACCAGGATGAGAACCAAGTACCAACGAAGATGAAGGAGCGCATAGAACCAATTAGAGATGGAGCCCCCAGGTGCCAGGGGAGCTCTCTGAGACTCACAGTTGTTTTCAGTCATTTAAACGTGACCAAGTCTGACACTGTGTGATGTCCAGCTGGTCATGTGACATAAGGGGGGTTAGTGACTTGTGGTGACCATGAATATATCTTCATCTTGCAGACCTAGTCAGATTATGAAACAGGGAACATAGGTTCTCTCAGGAGCTAATTAGAAAGCCTCATGGAGACAAGACAGTACAGGCTCGCTTGGGCAGGTCCACTTGTCGATCTTCCTGAAATACACACGCCATCAGATGGACTTATAGCAAAGGCTGCCTTCACACCAAGATACGCAGATCAGACTGGCTGTGCCTGTGGGTGTGGCCATGGCCGTGGGTGTGATGTGGTGGCTGGGGATGGGTATGGGATGTAGGCATGATTATAAGTGTGCTGGGGAAGTGATTGGAAACGGGCGGGAATGTGGATGGGAACCAGGCTGAGGCTGGGGGGAAGGTCAAAGGTATAAGTAGGGCTGGGAATGGGGTTGAGGATGGGGAAGGAGTGCACACAGGGATATAGATACGGACATGGATAGAATGGGCGAGTCAGTGCCTCCCCTCCAAATGCAGGAACTGCAAAATCTTAACCCCTCTGCAGGTTAGGATTCCATCCAGCTAACCTGCCTTCTCCATCTGACCTTGAGTATTTGCCATTTCTCGTGCTCATCTGCGTGGAGTCGCAAACACGTTTCATTCCGAATGATTTTTGGGCACTGCAGTAGCCAGCGCCTCTCCTCTCCACCAGGGCAGCTTCCCTGAGCCCAGAGAGATCTCGACCAACAGTGACTGTGCCGGCATGTAGTGCCTGGACCTCCAGGATGCTTGCATTGGAAAAGGGATGACAGGACAGACAAATGAAACAGAAGACATGGTGCAGCTGAAAAGTTAGAAATGTTGACTCTCTCCTTAGCTAGCTCATGTGTGTTCTCTGCCCTAGGAGCAAATGTTAGGATAAAAACAAATCTTCAACAAAGTACGACTCACATGATTATTTCTGCCATTTAGATGCCTGCTGGAGCTAAGTAAGCGTTTTTTTTTTAATGTTTACATACCCCAGGCATATAGCTTATTTGTTTCAGACAATAATCTCTACTGACTCCAGTAAGAGACCCTAACTAGTTCAGGCACAGCTGGCCAATCGCCTCCTCTCCTGCTCTTGGCTTCAGCCAACAAGTCAGTCATCCACTCGGCAGATGCTTTGACTCTACAGGCCAACAGGAACTTTATAGCCTGTGTGCTACACAAACCGCACACCCACACACTTTCACTCACCCCCTGATTGCAGTGTTACTGGAAATTATCTCGAGATTGTGTAAGATTTATAGACAAATATCCCAACCACACATTGCTAGTCAGGATGGCATTCTTCCGAGATGTTTTGGGATTCTCCTGTGGCTCCCTTGGGAGCCCCGGGGTAATTACACACCACAGTCGCCATGTGTATCTTTGCTGTGGTACGGCTAGAATCAGAATTCCTCCTCTGTGCCTGTCAAGAGCAGAGAACTGGGTCTCTCTGAAGACCGGCACCGAGCTGGTCACCTCCACATTCTGAATTTCTTCCACATGACAGCACAGGACACTCTTCCTTTTCATTGAAAGGCCACGTGACAGATTTGGTTAGGTGAATGGAGCTCTTCAAAAGAGTGTCTATACTTTGTCATTGTGCCAACGTCTTATGTTAAAGATTCTTCTCACAAAATTCCCCATTATTAATGTTATCCTTGTGAAGCACATTCAAGGGTCACATAAGAGAGGTTGGTTTTCAAAAACATTCCAGATTCTCCAGGAATAATTGCTCTGTTCTCTTAGGAAGCCCTGCCTGTTTGGGGCCTGGCTGGCAGATCTCAAGAGGAGAATTTGGGTCTATCAGTTTGGGGGAAGCATCGTTTCAGAAGGCAGCAGGGCAGTGAGAGGTTGAGCTGAGGCTTCCTCTGCTGAGTCTGTGTGAGAGAAAAAACTTGGGGTGGGAGGGGGGCAGAATCATGAAGGACCAAGCTGCTCCCACCTGCAGGGACGTCGGCCACTGTGCTCAGTCCACGGGTGACTGCGACTACCTGGGTCTCTCTGCTCAGCCCTGATGCTCTGGTCAGCGTTCTCCAGAGAAACAGAACCGAGAGGAAGTGTGTTTGTGTACGTGCGTGCGTGCGTGGAGGGAGATTTTAAGGAACTGGCTCAGGTGACTAGGAGAGCTGGCATGTCTGGCCAAACTGACCGTCAGACTCAGGCAGGATTTCCGTATCATCGTCTTGAGGCAAAGTCCCTTCTTCTCAAGGGAACCTTGGTTTTTTTGCTTTTAAGGTTTTCAATGGACCAGATGAAACCCATCCAGATTTTTGAGGACAATCTCCTTTACTTAAATCAACTGCTTAATCTACAAAATACCTCTACAGCCAAAACAGGCACCATGGTTGGCTAAGCTAACACATGAAATTTAACCACCGTGTCTGACAAGGCTCCAGGTCTCTGGATCTAGCACTGTTTTCTCCACCCTCCCTCTGTCCATACACTCATGGTGTGCTCTGAGTCTCTCTCCAAAGCTGTCTCTGCCCTGTGTGGCCCTGGCAATACTTTGCGGCATCTCCTGCCCTTGGATTCTCCCCAAAGTCATGGTGATGCCCTCCCTACAGTCCCCTGGGGATGGGACAGGGCAGTGGCAGGGCCCACCATGCCTCCTGTCACTTCTCTCCTCTGTGCTATCATCTCAGTCTCCACATAGTAGCCACCCACCAGCCACCCCTCCACAGCCCCTCCCATCAGGTGGGGCAGCCTGCAGGGCACCAGCCTTGGCCCCCATCACCAGGATGGACTTCAGATGTCAGCACAGGCCCAGCGAGTGGGCAGAGGAGCAGAGGGGAGGAGAAAGCCCCTGGCCAAAGGAGGAGGATTCCCGGTTTCTCTGAGAGATTCTGAATATGTGCAGATGCTTAAAGAGCTCAACGCTTGCCTGGCCATCCCGCCTTTGGTCAGACCACCCAGCCCTTTACCCCCTTACCTATACTCAATAGTCTCCTTTAACAGACTAATGTAGGTTTGCACAAATGTCTCTTAAACAATAGAGAAATAAAGTGGGAAAGAAATGGAAAACATGAACTGACATGTGTCTCCCAAGCAGGCTTCTCTTTGGGTGCTGAAATGCTGACATTTAACATATGGGGCCCCAGAAAAGCTGTGCTCACCCTGGACACTGGATGAGGCCAGGCAGGAGAGCTGGCTGGGACAGTATTCTTTCCTCATTGAGGACCTAGTCCCACAGGCTGGGGACACAGGTGCTGGTGGGTTTCTGGGCCCAAGCCAATAGGTAAGGTCTCCCGGGCTCTCCAGTTACTCTCTGCAGTTTAGGAAGGTGCTGAGGGCACCCATGGAGGGCTGCAGAGGTGCTTGGAGCCTTAGAAGCAGAGCCTCTCTCTCCCACCCATCATTTTGGGGGCAGGGATGCTTGGACCTCACAGAGGAGGCTGTGGCCCAGGGCAGAGTGCTGGAGTCAGGTTTGGAGGCTCTTTCTACTGCGCTTCTGAACCTGAAATCAAGGAGTAAGCTGAGCAGATCTTCGGTGTGCAGGAGCATTTGCTAGCTACTTTACTAGTTTTAATTAACCTGAATTTCAAACAACTCTTCTTTATATAACTGTGCCTATAAGCCTGTGCATATTCCCACACGCATTCGGAGAGGCCCCAGGAGGAAGGCGTCTGCATCAGCCCCGCACTGGCCAGAGTGGCCGCCCCAGGGTGCTCCACTGGAGAGGGACGGGATTTCCTCCCACCCACCGCGAGCACATACTCCGTACACATGGTGAGGTTGCTTCCCTTTCACGAAGGATTTCCACCAGATGAAGTGCTGTGTTCTTGTAGGATCCTTGTCTACTTTGCAGAAATGTTGGTTTCTTATTGAGCCTGTTTATACAACACAGGGCGCAGCCTTCCTCTCCGCATCTCAGTGTGGTGTGGTGGTCTCATTTAAATCGGAAACGGGGAGGAAGTAAGGCCATGCCAGGTTCAGGAAGGTATAAAATGAGTGGCTAATAAATTATTGCCACGTGTTAGCAGCCAAAGCAGGAAAGGGTATGATAGTGATCAAAGCAACTGGTAAAGCTGTGCCCATTCATCTCATCGACTTGCATTTTATGAATTGGGTGGCAATTCAGGGAAATCACGAAAAGCCAATTAGAGAAGAGTTTTTTATCAAATTATTGCTGGGCACTGGAGGCATCTTTCAAAGGTTGCAGTGATTCTGCCACCGTAGGGCTGGGGTGCCCTGACACTCCCTCTGGGGCAGCCCAGGGCTAAGCTGGCCGGAGGAAGAGCCACCCCACAAGGCAGGGATTGGGGTCACAGAGTGGAGCTGACCCCTACCTATTCTGGAAGATTTGGGGAAACAAATGTCAGGCCCGTGTTTTCTGCCAGGATGTGTTTTGGAGCAGTGGTGGTTGGAACCATTTCCTCATGTTTTGGAAAGCAGAATCGGACTCTTTCCTCTGATGCGGGAACAGGGTTCATCCGTGGGGCTGGAAGGAAAGGCTGCAGAGGAAGGAGGGAGGGGCGGCATGGAAGGAGACGGACAGGCGATGGCAGGAGAGGAGAGGGCCCAGGAAGGGGAGGCTGGCCTAGCTGGCACACCCCACATTATTGGGACTGAGAAATCCAAAATGCTGTATCATCCAAAACTCACTTCTGTTTAGCTTTGGAAGACATCATGGAACTCCCCCAGCATCTGAATTCCAACTTCATACTGAAATGACTAATTCTCAGGGAGATAACAATGACCAGCTCCAGGAGCAGCCTGGGACCCACCAGGGGGCTGGGCCTTCCCAAGTCAAAGCTCCTTACGGGTGGCCCTCCAGTGGGAAGCCCAGAGCCCTGAGCACGAGGCAGGAGCCGCGCCCACTGGGGGATCACACCGCAGCCTGGGGCAAGGCCACTTGCATGGTTCCTCACCACGTCCTCATGAAAGCAGAGGGCCCGGAGCACAGGTGACCAACTCTCTCTGGTGCCAAACCCAGGCTGCGGGTCATGGCCTGCAGCACCCATCCCCTCGAGGTGGATTGCTTGGCATTAAGAGCAGGTAAAGGTCTTGTTGGAGGGCGACATGAAACTTGTTCCTGATTATGAAAAATTAATGCAAGAATCCCAGGCTTCTTCCATGCTTGTAGGCCAGGGCTAGCCAGTGGGAATCCCGGGGCCCAGCCCTCCTCTTGGGGAGGCACACTGCTGTCTCAGGAAACCCAACCGGCCCCATCTGTCTCCTGCTAGGTGGATTAGGCATGGTGCTATGGTCTCCACACCGGCATGCCGTCACCTGCTCACTGCAAGGGGAGGTCTGGAAGATGCAAGCCCACACTGCCACACCAGAATTATCCCTGCCCTTCAGGTGAGAAAACAGAGGCACAGAAACAACAACCAGTGTTACAGCATCACACAGCTAGTTGGCGAGAGGCTTCTGTCCCAGGCAGGTAAGCTCGGAACCAGGGTCCATCCCCTCCATCCCGCTGCCCCAGGGGCCTTACACGTCTCAGTGAGATCTTGCCTCTATTCACAGTAGCCAAGATATGGAAACAACCTCAGCATCCCTCGGCAGGTGAATGGATAAAAGCCATGAGATATATACATATACACATGATGGAACATACTCAGCCGTGAGAAAGCAGGACATCCTGCCATTCTGACAGTACAGGCGGCCCATAACGGCATGATGCTAAGTGAGCTCAACAGAGAGACAAATGCAGGATGACCTCACTTAATATGCAGAATCTTAAAATGCTGAATTCCTAGAAACAAAGACTATATTATGGTTTCCAGGAATTGGGGGAATGGGGAAACTGGGGAGATATTGGTTGAAGAGTAAAAACTTCCAGTTACAAAAAATAAATGAATAAATAGATGCGATAGTGTTTGTAAAATGCCTGGCCCCAAGGCAGTGTCCCACCTGTAATATCACTAAAACTGATTATCTTCTGGGCCGGGCTTTGTGAGAGATGTAAGAATGCTGCATGAAGAACACTGCACAAGAAGGTCAGAGTCGACTCTGTCCCAGGTCCATGGGCAGCTGGAGGTGAGAATTTGGATATCTTCCATTTATTTGCAAAAGGAGGTTGGACTTCGTGGCCCCAGGGCACTTCCAGCTCTAATGTCCAGGATGCACTGGACTTGTCGCTTCTCCAAGGACAAACTGGAAGGACAGACCTGCAGGGCTACTATATGGGGAGCTGGAAGTGTGTGCCCCAAGGGGAAGTATGCCCCCACTACGGGCTGTACAGCCAAGAGGCTTATAGCCCAGCTATGGGGTTGCCCTGCGTGGCTGTCGGGGGAAGCCAAGATCATGATGTCCAGGGGGAAGCTCCAGGGCAGTGATGTGTTGAGACACTTAGGGCTGAGACACTCCAGTCACATCTAGCCAAGCCCTCAGCTCTAATGTGGCACCAACCCGTGGCTGTCAGCACCACCCGAGGCAGGGAGGACATGGAGTGCACAGGAAGCCTCTTTGCTGGCACCAAGTCCAGAGTCACCTGACCCAGTGTTGGGGAACCTGCCCGTGGCAGCCCAGAAATGCTGTGGGGGCACTTTGAGAAATAATGGAGAACAAGGAGCCTCCCTGAAATAGGGGAAATTGTGCCTTTCCTGAAGAACCAGTCCTTTCTGAAAACTACAGACTGGCAAATTGAGATTGGGTGCCCCTGTACATTCCTGGCCGGTGGATGATGCGCAGAGCTAGAGAGCAGGACAGGGAGAGCCGCGGTCACCTGGAGCCATCCGGGGGTCTGTAAGCCACCATCAACCCCACCCCACACCAGCGCTTGTTTTCTTCCGTCTCTGTGAAAGAGGAGGAACACGTCATAACCCCAAGTGGTCTTACTTCAGAAAAAAGATTTGTCTCTGGAGGGCGCCCAGAGGCTTGGGGTGGGCTGCAGTCTCTCTGCTATGCTCTCCCTCACCCCCTCCAGGACCCAGGACACGGGGAAGGCAGTTAGCACATACCGAGCCCCTACCACGTGTGCGAGCCTGGGCTCCAAATTCTTACCAGCTGTCCCCCAGCAGGGGCAGTTTTAGCAGATGGGGACTGTCTTCTCTGTATTACAGATCTGAACAACCAACTCAGAGAGGCTAAGATCACAAATGTTCGACCAGACATGGTGGAACTGGGAGTATACTGATGACATAAACCAGAGATGAGGACCCAAGGTGGGTCAGCAAACAAGAGGAAAACAGAGGCACGAGCCAGGGTACCCCACAGCTTAGGAGATAAGACCAGGGAACCCCAAGTCAGGCGGGCAAGGAGGACCCTCAAGAATCCCTGGAGAATCCTTGAGATGTGGGCTTTGGCTCAAGAAGTGGGTATTTCTGGTTCCCTCTGGCCTGCCAATAAGGGGTTTGAGGTAACTGACCTTGATTAAATAGTCATGGATACAGAAAACATACGGCAATGATCATCCCTATTTCACAGCTGAGAAAACAAAGTCAGAGATGGAAGTAAGCAGTGTGCGCAAGTTCAAACGGATGGAATTCTGAGTGCAAAGCCAAGGTTGGCAACATCGGAATCATTGTCTGGGCTCCTCTCATCTCAAGGTGTTGCACTAAAGACCCAAATGAGGCCCGATCGTCGTATGTTGGTATGAGCTAAATGGAGGAACGTGAGCCGTCATGCAGCGCAGTAAAGCCGACCCACAACTGGTGGAGCAGCCCTGATCAATGAGTTAATATCCACCTAGGAGAGCGCCCTGATGAGGTGCTGGCTGCAAAGCTGTGCCCTCGACCTGACCTACAGCATCATTTGCCAACGCTTGAGATATCAGATGCGCAGGCCAAGCGGCGTGGGGAGGGGCATTTCACCATCATGCTCAATTACAGTGCTGGGCTCAGAAAAAACAAGCTCTGTACACAGGTTTAAAAAAATCAATTACACAGGCACAAGATGGGAGGGATGTGAGTTTACAAATGTTTTCATGAAAGAGCAGGAAGGATCAACGGCCACAGCGTGACACGGCGGCCAAGAAGGGAGCGTATCCTCTGGCTGCGTCCAGCTTCCGGACGGAGGGACGCTGTGTCGCACGGGATGTCTTGTTACAGGCACTACATTTTCAGGGGAAAATCACCACTGTGGACTGGATGTGGAGGTGGGTAACCATGCCAGCAGAAATCCGGCGGCTGCCATCTTTTGAAGAGCGGTTTGTGACACACGGTTGGCTAACGTGAAGCAGTACTGGAGGAAGAAGTTCACTAAAACTGGCTCAGTATGGAGGAGGAGGCAGATATCTGTGCTGGCCAAACACGATGTAAGGGCCAGTGGGCCACACTTGTAGGAGCCTGTGGCATTCAGATGTGACCAGGACTTTTCTGACCTGTGTGTGGTACTATCCCAAAGGCTGACAAACCCTCAAACTGGGACCATGAAAGGGAAGCAGGTGGATCGCCTGCCACCAGCCATGTGGAGGAGGTCCTGCACTGGGGAGGGTTGGGCCAAGCTGCAGCTTTAAGCATGGTCCCCGGAGCCTGGGGGTCTGGGGTCCTCCCTGCGGGCTGTGGAGGACAGGCCAGTAGCCCCAGGGTGGGGGTCCCCTTGTCAACCCCACATCTACAGAAGCAGCCCCACTCTATCCATTTTCCACACGGAGCTAAGATTTAACTGGAACAAAGCTTCTCTGGCTAAAAATGAAGCTTGGAAACCAGTGCTCTGGATGGCCAAAAACCCAACCAGCTTCCTAATTTGATCACCCTCCAGCCTTGCACCAGCACATGAACACACACAAGTATTTTGGAGTTCAGTCCTTCACACTGCAAAAGAGGAATAAAGAGAGGAAGGGAAACCACACTAGAGTCTCTGGAAAAGCAGCTTAGGAAGCTGCAGAATCAGTGATAGAGGTACTCTATTATTTTAATAGCTATTCACCAATAGTTTGTTTGGGGGCAATTACCTGATGACTTTGAAGACTTGAGGCTAGGGGACAGATGTTCATCTTGTGGGTTTGCTAGCCTAGTCGAATTATCTGTGAAATTGGGCTTCTCAGTATGTCTTTTGTTTAAGCTCATGGAAGATGTGCACCTATAGGAATAATACCGTGGTGATGTGGAGAGGACGAGGGTCTTCTGATGAGTTGACCCTGTGGCGCATACTTTGCTATGGTGTTTGACCTCCAGGTGACAATCATAATTCAAGTAAAATGAGGCCAGGACTTCCACCATGCCTAGGGCAGTGGGAACGCTGGAGTTCCCAAAAGAGCTCTATGCATAGCTGAGAATCCGGCTGCAAGGGGAAGGCATGCTGTGACAAGCATAGGGCCACCTCCAGGCTATCAAATATTAGTCCGGTCACATCCTGCCTTAAGTCCATCTTGGGCAGTGACAGATCCACCTGCCAATCAAGATCTTGCTGGACTCTAGAAATCCCAGATGTGGCTGAAGTGGTGGTCCTGGCCTCAGGGCGCACACAGTCCTGCTGATGGAGCACCAATCACGGCATGGGTAAATGGAGGGAAGTTGGGCGCTCACAGTGTGGGAGGGCTTGGGCGCTGTGTTTGAGTAGCAGTAGAGGGCTTCTAAGGGGAAGAAATGCCTGCATCAGAGATGTACTCCAGGAGCCTCGAGAAGACGGGTGGGCATCCTAAGAGCAGGTTCCTCGTGAAGACCAGGGAGCGACGGCAGGGGTCTGACTAGAACAGATGTGCCTTGGGGTTAACAGGGAACATAATGCTCAGAATGGTATCCTAAGCAATAGGGGGCTTAGGCAGAGGGGAGACGGTGAAGTAGGGTTTGGGGAAGTCTGATCTGGGAGCAACTTATAGCCTGAAAACTTTGCTGTGTCAAAGAGGAAGATACTAGAAGCTTAACTCAATTGTCCCAGCTTGATATGACTGTGACTCTGTGTGGGCTCCTTGGACCCTGGCCAGAAGACCCAGTCCCTATTGATTCTGCCGCTCATCCTTCTGAAGATGGCCATAAATGCCTCTTTCCTAAAGACTAAAAATTAATATTTTAGGGCAGAAAGGCCCTTTCTTGACTTATAAATGGGTAAACCAGGGTTCAGCTGCTCTGTCGAATGAGCTCACATAGCCAGATGGGGGCAGCTCCAGCCGCGGGTCTGGCAGTGATGAGTGATGGGAATTGTTCACCATTCAGAACTCCTGCCCCAGTATCAGTAATTACAAATTATGCAGCTTGGTTAGTAGCAGCCACACTAAAGAACTTATAATTTTACCCTCTTTTTTTTTTTTAGTAGGAAACATTTTCATAAAGGTTCTTATCATGGTCATGTAACTATGTTCACATAACACGAAGATTCTCAGTCAGGTGGCTGGGGTCTGTTTCTCACCTCAATTGTTTCCTGCCCATAACACTGAGTTGCACCAGTCCTTGTGCAGGGGATGGCTCAGAAAGCTGAAGCTGACGCAAAGATTCAGGAGCGCCCCCAGCTCAGGCATAGCTGCTGCTGTATAATCGGTGCTTCTCACTGTCCGGCCAGGTGGACATAGTCATGCTGTGGGCTGCATTTATTGTTCAAAATGAGTGGGGGGGTCACAGGAATCCCACTCCTAGGAATTTACCCCAAGAATGCAGCAGCCCAGTTTGAAAAAGATATATGCACTCCTATGTTTATCACAGCACTATTTACAATAGCCAAGACATGGAAGCAACCTAAGTGTCCATCAGTAGATGAATGGATAAAGAAGATGTGGTACATATACACAATGGAATATTATTCAGCCATAAGAAGAAGACAAATCCTACCATTTGCAACAACATGGATGGAGCTAGAGGGTATTATACTCAGTGAAATAAGCCAGGTGGAAAAAGACAAATACCACATGATTTCACTCATCTGTGGAGCATAAGAACAAAGAAAAAACTGGAGGAACACAACAGCAGCAGACTCACAGAACCCAAGAATGAACTAACAGTTACCAAAGGGAAAGGGACTGGGGAGGGTGGGTGGGACAGGAGGGATAAGGGGGAAAAAAGGGTATTGTGATTAGCAGACACAATGTAGCGGGGGTGGGGTGGGGTGAGGCGGCCCGGCGAAGGCAGTATAACACAGAAAAGACAAGTAGTGATTCCATAACATCTTACTACGCTGATGGACAGTGACTGCAATGGGGTATGTGGTGGGGACTTGATAATAGGGGGAGTCTAGTAACCATAATGTTGCTCATGTAATTGTTTATTAATAATAGCAAAATAAAAATTAATTAATTAATTTTTTTAAAAGTGGGGGTCAACTTGGAACCTTTGCTTCTGGGTGGGTGGGATGCTAGCCGCAGAACAAGAACACAAACCACCCTGGTTCGAAACCCTCCCCATAACCAGCTCCTGTCATCAGTGTCTGAAATGGAGATCTAGCCCCACCCAGAAGGAAATGCTGCACCGCTGAGCTCGGAACTGTGTGCATCTCCCTAATGGACACACAACATCAACACCATGAGACAAAGTTACTAGCTCTAACATGTTTCTCAACATGATTTTTCGATGCCAGAGGCGAACTAATAAAACCAAAGTATCTGCTTGTTGAATGAATGAAAGAATGCAGTCGAATGAAAGAAATGAACCTCTTGAAGATTTTATGACAACTAAGCAATCAGACATGACTTTCCTCAAAAATCAACTTTACATTGGACACCTGCATAAATGACTCACCTAGAGAACAGAGTCCCAAATTTTTCCCCCATTTGTTGAACCACTCAACCAACAAATATGTTTTTAAAGCACCTAGTGTGTGAGAAGCACTGATTTATGTTCTGGACTTAAGGGACAAACATGGCATCACACCTACTCTGGAAGAAATCAAAATAAGCAGTGCCACGGTGAGCCTGGGTAAAGTGCCACTGGATGTAGGAAAAGAAAGAGATTATATATGGATTACAAATGTCCTTACCAGCTATATTTAGGAGATTGGACTTAATCCATCAACCCTTGAGAGCCATTGAAGGACTTGCAGTAGGAGAATGGCATGAACCAATTTCACCTAAAGACCAATGGCATGCACATACCTTTGAGACAATTCAGCTATAAAAGCGACAGCAGGCCTGCTCACAGAGGCTGCTGCACATTCTTAAACTGTGTATAATAAGAGTAAATTTAAAACTCAAAATTTACCTTGGCATCACCAAACCCAGCTACCGGCACATGGTAGTGGTGACCCGGACTTCCAGGACTCCCTCCAAGTTCACACTTGTAACTCCAGCAGCCACACTTGCTCTGTGAGCCTTGCCCTATTTCCCAGGCCTTTTACATAGGGGACAGGTTTTAAACAAAATAAAAATTCCTCTTGCTTCTTACAGATTGGACTTGATTAAATATTCCACTGATAAAGGGTAAGCAAATGTCAGCTTCAATATCATAAAAAGATAAATGAGAGTTCATACAAGCAGCAAAGCAAACAATCCATTTTCATACTTTTTTAGAAACATTTATTGCCATTATGACTACATTATATTAAGGAATCAGGTGGAAAGGTGTTCTGTGCATGATATCTTCAAACATCTTTATTTTGAAGATCTTATCTCTCCAGTATTTGGACAGATATTTTATTCCCTCTATAGAACTAGGGCTTGAGATGTTGTGATTTCAGCTACTACATAACCACCTGAAGGTCATGGCCTATCATTGTGCTTCTCCGACAACAGGAATCCACTGGCTGCCACATTTTTCTACTCTGTACATTCTGGGTACAAATGGCAGAACTCACTGTACACTATCCAGTGTTCTGCCAAAATCCACAGTTTACATTCTAAGTGTGCCTCTCAATCTTTCAAATCCCTCTGTAATTTGTTAGCCAAATGATTCTGATCCAGTGTGTATAGCCAAAAGATTAAAAAGCACTGCTGTTTTTCTTCTAATATCTAAGACTTTGAAAACATTGGCAGATTATCTTGAAAAGGATTCTAAAAGCCCTCTGTTATCTGTGATTAGTTACATATTGCTATATATAGCAGCATAATGTACACTTATTATATCACAGTTTCTATGAGCAAAGCTTAGCTGGATCCTCTGCAAGACTGCAATCAAGGTGCTGGTCAGGCTGGGGTCTCATCTGGAGGCTGGACTGGGGAAGGGTCCACTTTCAACCTCACATCATTGTCCACAGAATCATTTCTTTGTGGCTGAAGTCCTGAGGACCTCAGTTTCTTGCCAGTTGTTGACCATAAGCTGCTCTCAGCTCCTTTCATGTGGCTTATTCTATACGGCCCTGCAAGTCTGACAGCTTGCTTCTTCAAAGCCAGCAAGGGAAAGTGTCGTCACCAAGGCAGGTGTTACAACTGTGTGTATTAAATTCACATGCACATAATCACATTATTCGCATCATATTTTCTGCATTCTTTTGGGTAGAAGCATGCACAACTCCCACCCACACTCCAGTGGTGGGGAGACCCCACACAGGAGTGAATACCAGAAGACAAGGGCCACCTTAGAATCTTTCCTCTACACTTTCCTTAAAACTATTAGTGTTCAGTAGAGCAGCTGGAGCAAGTGGGGTCAATTTTAACCACAATTTCCTATGACAGAATTGAATTCCTTCCAAATTTGACAAAATAAAAGAAAAAATATCCATGTAGTTTTAATAAACCATTTTTTCCTATAATTTCATGAATTCTCATTTTCATTGTACCATAACTTTCCTGTGCATATTAAAATCTTCAGTATACATAATTTAGAAACTTTGAATTTCTGCTTTTCTTTAGCAAACAAAAGTAAATATATTAGAGATTCTGGTTAGGAGACAAAGTGGAATACCTGAACTCAGACAAACAGCAAATATTCATTGAACACATGCCAAAACCTCTGTGCAAGCACCCTGGAAATTAGAAGAAAGGGATCAAATAAGGCCTCTGCCTCAAGAGTTTGAACAATTCATTGGAGCAGGAGAGATTGACTATTCTGCTTTTCTCTTAGTTTACAAGCATGTGATTGTACTTCTCAGCTGTACAAAAAATCCCTTGCACATGCAGTAAGCAAAACTGTGTCAGATTAGAGCTGAGTGAACACACAGAGACAGCCAAGGTGTCCATTTTAGAGAGGAAGGCAACTATAAGTACACAGAAGAGTCCTCCACTCCAACAGCCAGAACCTCCATCAAACATAATTGAAAATGGCTTGCTGGGCTCATAGAATGTAAAGAAAGCAGCCAATGCCTCCAAAATGTGAGCTGAAATCAGGGCAGTGAAAGCAGGGAACAGAAAGCAGACAGGAAATGTGGGGCAGTTAGGGTGGGCAGCAGAGTGGCCCAGCATGCTAACATCAGTGCTGAACTTTCAGGACTGACCTTTGGTTCACTGGCAGGATAGAGGAGCTGAAACTGAGAGGCAGAGATTCCAGCAGAGACTCTATAGAATCAGGCTAAAATTGGTTCATGTCAGTGATGACTCCTGGCTACCAACCCAAGCAAAATTAAATAAAAATCTTCTAAGGAGAAAAATAAACTCAGTCAGGCTGCCAGGGATTTTCAACAAATAACATCTATCAAATACAAGTTCGCTGTCAAAGATGTTCCATGAGTACAAGGAAATGAGACACCATGTGGGAGTCCACCAAACAGCACCAATTTAAACAAAGACTTCTCCAAGTAATAGGAGAAACAGCAAATTGCCTGTATAGAGATGTCTATTGGGCTGACAGCAGACTTTTCAGAAGCCACAGTGAAAGCCACAAGTCCATGGATTAGTCTTGAAAGCACTAAGTGAAAAGAAAAAACTGTCAAACAGAATTATATACCTAAAAATCCTATATTTTAAGAGTGAGGATAAAATAAACATCTTTTCAGGTTAAAAAACATAGTAGAAAAGAAAAATATCCTAGAAGGAAAGTGTGAGATGCAAAAAATAATGAGGAGAAAACAGAAGGAAGAGCTAATGAGTATTAGGTGAAGTAATAATCATTATAATGTCTAAGATGTGGGATTAAACAAGGACAAAAGTAAAATATTTCAAATTAATAATATATAAGTTAAAAGGAGGAATTCAAGTTTGTTCTCAGATACTTGTATTGTTCTAGAAGAGAGCTGGGAAGTATCTCTCAATTTTCTTAAGTTTAATATGCATAATACATTTTCAAGAATGACCATGAGTAGAAAATAATTAAAGTGTATAACTTCAAACCAGTGAAGATGGGGAAACAAGATAACAAAACACACAAAAACTAAAACAATTTTTTAATAGCAAGGAAGAAGGAAAAGGAGGCATTAAAATGAGAAAAAATAAAGCAAAAATACAATGATGTAAACAACTCAAGCTTATCAGTAATAAAATAAATGTTCTTTGGCTAAATTCCCAATTATAATGCAAAGATTATCAGTAAACTTTTAAAACAATCTAGATATTGATACTGTTACCTATAGATAGATATACTTACACACACACACACACACACACACACACACATACACACACACACATATATATATGTGTGTGTGTGTATAACATAAGAATATGAAAAGGTTGAGAATAAAAATATGAAAAAATATATTTAGGAAATAAACTTTAGTATAAATGCATTATTAGGGAGAGAAAAGAGATACACTCTCTGATACAGATGATCAATGTTCAATTTACCAGCAAGATATAAATATTCTAAAATTCTGTGAACAATATGAAGGAATCTGACAAAATTCCAAAAAAGTACTGATAGCTCTCCTAGTAGACATGTACAAATCCATATGTATAGTGAGAGATTTTAAAACACCTCTTTGATGTTAACATACTTCCAGGTTAAATAGCCAAAATATTAGTAAAGATGTAGAAGATCTGAACATCACAATTAGTGAGTTTGATTCTTATCATATATAAAATCTGGAAATTAGATCTTCTCAAACACAAATAGAACATTTATAAAACTTGTCCATATACTGGGCCGTAAATCAAATTTCAACAAATATTAAAAATTGATTTCATACAAATGATCATACAAATCACACAAATGCTCATCACAAAGCATTGAAATGATTATGTAATAATCAAACAATAACTAAAAGTCATGTTTTGGAAATGTATAAAACCTTCTAAATGACTCCTTGATCAAAGAAGAAATAATAGTAGAAATGTTGAACATTAAATGTTAAATATAAAAACCTGTGTGATGCACAAAATGCTGTAAGTACCAGGAAATATAATGATCTGCATTCAAGTGTGATAAAAGATGAAAAAGCTGGAAATATATAGAAAAAATGTGTAGAAGGAAAGAGTAAAAAAAAGATAAGACAGAAGATTGTCAAAGCTAGTTCTTTGTAATGTAAATAAAATAGACAAACCTCTAGCAATTTTTTTCAAGAAGAAAAGACACAAATGATATAAGAAACAAACTATAGATCCAGAAAATGTTTAAAAGATATTTTTCAAATAGCATGAGAAACTTATGCCACTACACTTAAAAACTTAGATGAATGGGAACATGTCTAGAAAAAAATAATTCATAACCAAAACTGATTCAAGAATAGACTGAACATTCTTTGGCTTCTAAAGATTATTTCAACATTTTAAAATATTCTAAAAAAAGACTCAGGTGGTTTCCTAGCCACAGACAAAGGTTTTGAATCTAAATTATATAAATAATTCCTATGACTCAATAAGAAAAAGAAAAATGAACAAGAAATATAAGTGGGCATTTTAAAAAAGAGTATATCCAAGTAGCCAATAAATAGGAAAAGGTTCTCATTCTCACCAGTGATAATAGAAGTACAAATTAAAACCCCCAAAATAACCTGCATACCCATCAAAATGGCTAAAATTTAAGACTGACAACATTCAATGTTGGTGAGAAGGTGGAGCAACTGGAACTCTGACACATAGGTTGTAGAAGGGTAAATTGATACAGTTTCTCTGAAAACCCGTTTGGCATTATCTACTAATTAAATATATGCATACACTATGATGCATTTATTTCTTTCGGGTATGGTCCCAACAGAAAAACTTGCACATGTACATTAAGAAAATATGTACATAAATGTTCACAGAAGCATTGTTTGTGAAGATGCATAAGTGACCTGTGGCCATTATTGTACAATGGACTCCACAGATTTGAAAAATAAGCACATTATAGCTAGAATCATATAATGGACACTACAGCCTTGAAAGATGAGCAAATTACAGCTAGACCAAAGATATGAACAGATATTTTGTAGAAATAGGAATAACACAAAAATATATGAAAGGGGGCTGAGTCTCATGAGTCACAACAAAGTTAAGATTATAAGGAGATACATTTTACTAGCTTGCAAACATTCAGGAGTCTGGTAGCACGAAGTTTTTGGAAGGGTGTGTGTCAATGGAAGATTTTATAGATCGCTGGTAGAAGTGTAAATTGGTACAAGCACTTTGGAAAAAATGGCAGTATCTGGCAAATTTGCACATGGATATGTGCTATAGTCCAGCAATTATAATGTTAAGCACACATCCCAGCAAAATCCTTGCATGTTTTTACAGGAATGCTCACAACAGTTTTGGGGTTTATTTTTTCCTATCTTAAGAAAAGAAAAAAAACTGAAACAACTCCTAAGTCCATTGAGAAGATACGGATAAATAAGCATGGATAAATCCACTCAAAGGAATATTATCCACAGCACTGAAAATTAGTGATCTATTCTAGAGCTACATTGAACAACATGGATAAAAATCATACTTTGAGTGAACAAAATGCCCATCACTGAGGACTGCAGGCCGCCCCTGGGGTGGGAGCATGCGTGATCTCCCTGGCAACGCAGCTCTCCTCAGCTAAGAGCAGGTCTCTGGAGAAGGGGCAGCTGTGAGCAGTTAGCAGCCAAGCCCAGGGCAGCTGGGGGATGAGCTCACAGCCCCCGTGAGGGGCTCTGGGCGGGAACTAAGGCGTCAGCTGCACCCCCCGTCTGTTAGATTGTCAATCAGAGTTCTCAGCTGCTGACTTCTTCCACTTCTTCTGTAACAAAATATGTGCTAATAAATGTGTAGATACATTTCAAGACCTGTGCCTGAAGTAGTTTGGAACTTGCCCAGTTGCCTTTTTCTTTTCTATTTTTTTAAATTGTGGTAGCATACCCATAACATAAAATTTACCATTTTAACCATTTTCAGGTGTAGGGTTCAGTGGCATCATGGACTTTCATATTGTGGCAACCGTCCCTTCCACCCATCTCCAGAACTCTCTCCATCTTACAAAACTGGAACTCTCATGAAACAGCCACTCCCCGTTACCCCACCACCCAGCTCCCGGAAAATACCATTTGACTTTCTGTTTCTGAGTCTGACTACTCTGGGAACCTCATGTAAGTGGATTCATACAGTAGTTTTCTTTTATGACTGGCTTATTTCACTTCACAAAATGTCCTCAGTTCTCAACTATCTGTAGCATGTATCAGAATTGCCTTCCTTTTTGAATAATATTCCATTAATTGTAGGCACCACAGCTTGTTTATCTATGCGTCTGTCAGTAGATATGGGGTGGCCTTCACTTGTGGCTATTACAAATACTGCTGCCATGAGCACAGGTGTACAGATATATGTTTGAGACCCTGCTTTCAATTCTTTTGGGTGCATTTCCAGAAGTGGCATTTCTGGATCATATGGTAATTCCACATTTAATATTTTGAGGAACAACCAAGCTGCACCATTTGGGGAATTTCTTTGAAAACAGATTAAAACTTTTCTCAGAACCTCCATCATCATCACTGTTATCACCATAAGAGAAAAAAACACTCACATTATGTAGGTTACCCTCTCCTTGTCTGTATGTTCACCCATGTGAGCTGTAGGTAAAATGTCCACCATTTTCCGGATGGCAAAACTTATGAGGAGATCGGTTTTCTTTGGATGTGCTCCATCGTTAGTCATCTTCAAATGAGTTGTTCAAAAAGGACATGAATATTTTCTATAATAAAAATTTGGTGTGATTGAACAGAAACTTCCCACTGCTTGCCTATCTCCTTTGAAAACATAGTCGCATGTGGAAAGTTTTGCAAACAATCAGGAGTTATCAAGTGAAAATGGTCCTATGATAACTAAATTCAGTTATTCCTAGACTGTTTAGCATGACTGCTGTCCAAAAAAATACAGGTAAATATGTAGGAGACAGATTAAATTATAGAAAAGAAAGGAACAGAATATACTGGATGGGGGAATCTTACCAACTTACCATACATGTGGAAAGATTAAGAATTAGAAAGCATAAAATCTTTTAATTCCATCCTGTTTTCCTTGGGAAAGACAGTTTCAAAGGATTGATTCAGACTCTACCCTGAGTATCAGTGCATCTAAGCTTGGCCAGTGCAGAGGGCTGGGGAAATATTAACTTATTCTTTCATTCAATAAAGATTTGTTCTTCACCCAGTGTTTAAGAGACACTGTGGTAGCTTAGCATTCCTTTTCTCTGATCCTCCTAATAGCCATGTGAATGAGGTTATTTTTACCCCCATTTTACAGTTGAGAAAACTGAGGTTCAGAGAAGTTAAAGAGCCTGCAGAAAAGGTCATGTTCAGTTAAACACAGAGTCAAGAATTAAATGTGGTAATGTTAGTCTGGTTCTTTTTCTGGAGTCCAGCCTCTGGTTATTCCACAGAAAGCATCTATAGAGAGTGAATTTTCTGGGACTCCATAGGGTGAAAATACTTTTCTTTTGCTTTCATATTGAATGCCAGTTTAGCTAGGTATACAATTCTGGGGTCAAAATCATTTTTCCTGTGAACTTTGGGAATATCACTCCAGAGCTTTCTGCCTCTGTTGCTGCTGAGAAGATTCAAGTCAATATGATTTGTGTTTCTTTATAAATACCTATGGGGTTTTTTTTTTCTGGAAGCCCTTATTAATAATTTCTCTTTGCCCCCCAGTGCTTAGAAATTGAACAGTAATGCAGCTAGATTTCCATCTTTGTTTACCCACCCTGCTCAACAATCTGAAGACTCAGGTATTTCTTCAACTCTGGGAAAGATTTTCCCATTATTTCTTTATTAAGTGGCTATCCTCTATTCCCTGTTTCTCTTTTGCATTTGGGGTGTGGGCTTAGCATGCCTTTGGACCCTTTGGCTCCATGGCTGAAGTCTCCTCTCTCGAGTACAATCCTGGGTAATGCTGGCCCTGCCTACTGCCCAGCTCCAGGGGGGGAAAGGGCTTCCAATCAGCACATCCCGTGCAAATGCTGCTCTGCAACAGCTATTCCGGGGGATGCCACCACACCCCCAAGTTTTGCTGCCTCCTCTCCCAGAGGCCTCCTTTAATTGCTTCAGATCAAAGCATTCCTCATTCTGCTTCTTCCCTCTTTCTATTTCTCAGAGCTTCCTACACATTGTTGATTCACTATCCTTCTTGTTTCTTTTTCCAGTATCTTAGTAGTGGATTGATTATTTTATTTTAAAGTTTTTATGTCATTTATGGCAGTCCCCAAGTTGTAGAAAGTTTCTGCTCAGTTCACCATGTGGCTCCTCAATTCAGTCTGTCCTGTAACTGTTAATGGGACACAAAGAGCTAAGTGCCAGTGTTTGGTGAATCACAACTGAGAACAGGTCTTATATGGCTCTGTTAAAAATATACTGAAAACTCAAAACATTCCTATTATTATATAGCACCTTGTCAATTAATTCAAGATTTCATGCTATATTAACAGCCAGCATTTCTCGGATGGTTTGGAATCATAGTTGAGGTTCAGTCCTCTTTCCTGTTTTTCTGATGGCAAATCTCAACAGCACAGGGATGACCTGACCATTCTTGAACCATTTTCAACAGACAGAATGGTGCAAAATGCAGCTTCATCTATCAGATTGAGTGTTTACTTTTGGCACATTGGCTTTTTTACTTTTTCCTGCCATGTTTTACATAATTTCTGCAGAGTTAAAGAAGTGGTTCCAAAAGTAAATTAAAGCCATTCAGCTTCATTTGTGATTGTGGGACCATTCATGTGTTTCATAAGGCACAGCCCATAAAAAAGTTTCACCATTATTTAGTGCTTTGTTTACTATTGAATCTAACCTGCTGGTCAAATTTTTTTTAATCATAATGTGTATGCAAGTTCTATTAGTAAGCCCAGAGTTCGAGGGTGGAGACAAAAGACAGTTGTTACCAACACTGTAGGTCTCTCCAGATGCTTCCTCCCATTGAGCAGAACCAAGAAGCCTCATCACAGAAAAGGTGAAGAGGAGTTGAGTAGAAAGAACATGCTCATCAGAAATGTGTGACCTTTGTGCAGTTTAGGTGGTTTTTCCAGACCTCTTTGGTTGAAAAAAAATCTCATGAGAAAATCCATTTAGCAAGTGGTGGGGAGCCTCGAAATCAGGAAGTACATTATTAAAAGTGGGGAAATTTAGTGGCACCCCGTGCTGTTTATTTGGGGCTGTGCGGGACCGCTGTGAGTAGGTTTTATTTGATTCAACGTGGCACCCCCTACCTTGCTGGCTCAGGCCCTCAGAGGGCAGAGCTTTGCTGAAAACCCCCCAAAATGCTGCTCAGGGTACGCACTACTGCAGTTCAGTACTGGTCTCTGCGCAAGGCTCTGCACCCGCGTCCAACGGGCAGGATAGGGTTACGACTGAGTTTTAAGCAATTTCCCTGCCCCGGGGTCATGGTAGGGGTTTTATTGCAGGCCTCCCCTGGTTCCCATTTCACAACCCCTTCGGATCCCACAGACCACTAAGGAATGATGTGTAAATTTCACACAGCTCCCACGTTTTGGTTGGAAGAGCGTCTAAAAACTTGGTTGCTTACCCAGAATTTATCCAAATATCGTTAGTTGGACAAACTCACATGATTGGCCTCTCTCACGAGACCTTCCTGGGTTTTAGCCCAGCCAGAACTACTACATGGGCAGCCGATCAGTGAGTACAAAGGCACACACAATTTTTTAAACATGAAGACTGAAAAACCTACTCTTCTCTGCCTCAGAAATGACTTGGATTGACTTGTGCCTTCCACAGAGATCAGAGCTAGCACTCCATTTTCCCAACGCACCTCATGAATTTTTACTATAGTCAAAAGATCATTAAACAAAGGCCTGTGTGGACCCACTGGAGTTCCTGTGAGAATGGCACACGGCATTCCCAGGAGGAGCACATGCTTCGCCAGGGTATTAGTTTTCTTTGGCTGCTGTAACAAATCACTGCAAACTCAATTGCTTAAAGGAATAAGGTTTTTCTCTTCCTATTCTGAGGTCAAAGGTCTAAAAACAAGTCTAAAATCCCAGGTGCACTCCTGGAGGCTTTGCCCCAAATCCAATCCCTGCCCTTTCCAGCTTTTAGATGTGTCTGTGTTACTTGGCTCAAGGCTGCTTCCTTTAATCACTCTATCCTCTTGCTTCTCTTGTCTCCTCTCCTGTGACTAACTCACATTCTCCTGCTCCTTTTTTTTTTTTTCAGGGTTTAAAAAATAAACTTTTAATTTTAGAATAGTTTTAGATCTACAGAAAAATTATGAAGATAATACACATTTCCTATATACCCACACCCACTTTCCCCTATTTTTATTTTTATTTATTTATTTTTTAATATAATTTATTTTATTATCATTAATTTACAATTACATGTGCAATATTACGATTATTAAACTACCCCTTCATCAGGTCCCCCCCACCAACCCCATTACAGTCACTGTCCATCAGCGTAGTGAGATGCTATAGAATCACTACTTGTCTTCTCTGTCTCCTGCTCCTTTTTTTAACAGACCCTTGTGATTACATTAGGCCCACCCAGAGAATCCTGTATAATCCCCTACTTCAAGATCTTTAACTTAATCACATCTGTAAAGTCCCTTTTGCCATGTAAGGTAATGTTCACAGGTTCCAAGGACCAGCACGGGGACATATTTGGGGGACGATTATTCAGCCAACCACAGTTAGTTTCCCCTTAACCAAGAAAGCCTGGATTCAAAAGCCAAAGCAGTTTTGCTCCTGGGTGTTTATCCAAAGGAGTTGAAAATTACATCCACACAAAAGCCTACACCTGAATATTTATAGAAGGTTTACCCACCATTGCCAAAACTTGGGAATAACCAAGCTATTGTTCAGTAGGTAAATGGGTAAATAAATTGTGGTACATCTAGACAGTGGAATATTATTCAGCAGTGAAAATGAATGAGCTCTCAAGCCATGAAAAAACAGAGAGGAAACTTAAATGAATATTAGTAAATGAAAAAAGCCTACCTGAAAAGGCGAAGCCATGGAGGCAGAAAATGCATCAGTGGTGACCAGGGGCTTGGGGAGAGGAAGGAACAAATTGGTGCAGCCCAGAGGCTACTTTAGGGCAGTGAAATTACTCTTTATGACATTGTTTGGGGAATATGTGTCATTATACATTTGTCCAACCCACGCAATGTGAATCCTATTCACCAAGAGTGAATCCTAAAGTAAACCATAGACTTCAGATGATGATGGTGAGTCAATGTGGGCTCATCAGTTGTAACAAAGGCACCACCCTGGTGGCGGGGTTGATAGTGAGGAGGCTGCACGTGTGTGGTCAGAGGGGGCATTGGGGAAATTTCTACACCTTCCCTTCAATTCTGTTGTGAATCTAAATCTACTCTTAAAAAAAATAAATAAAGCAAGCCTTACTTTTAAAAAAACAAAGAATAAAAAGAAGCTATTACCAAAAATATTCTATATCTACTTACATAGATAATTTTGACAATAGTTCAGGGCAGATTGCATTTACTTCCTTTGAAAAGTTAGTATATAAATAAATGTGTCTTCCTGTCTCAATAGGAACAGGGTGCCACAGCCCTGAGAAAAATAAGGAAGGAAGGAAGGGAGGGAAATAGCTGAAGCATAAGCCCTAACAGCTTCTTCTCTTAGGAAGCAGGCGGCGAGCTGAGCCCCAGCATCCTGGTTTGGACGTGCAGCAGTGAGCAGACTCCTCTCTCTCTCTCTCTCTCTTGCTCTGAGGTTCACTATGCAGTTTGATGTGTTGTCGGGAGGTGGGTGTTGGCACAGGTGGGGAGGGCTCAGTGGCATGGTGGAAGCAGGCACTGGCTCTGGGAACCTGCCGCATTACTGAAGGGCCTTCTGGGGCATGAAGCTGACGAGGTGCCGAGAAGCACAGCTCGGGGATGGCCCACACGTCCTGCGCCCTTGGACAGCATGCCTGGTTTTCGCTGTTCCTGGATGACACACACCACCTGTCAGGCCTCAGTTTCTCCTGACAGGAAAAGGCAGGCACAGCTTTCCATCCCTGTCCCCGAGGCCCCGCAGAGCGATGATGCAGTGAGCTTGCTAGGCCAGGTGCAGAGTGTCATGCTTAGGATCAAATGATTCCCCCAAAGAGTCGTTTTTCTTCCCCACTGGTGGCACACGTCATGGAAGCGGGGAGTGAAAGGGGTCCTGCAGTGACTAACAGAATAGATTATGGAGACAGCCACTTATCTTATCTGTCATCTAACCGAAGGAAGGCGGCTCTGATGTCCTGAAAGGCAGATGAGTGGTCACTGTAAGAAGATTCTGGAAACACAAAGGCCGAGGCTAGCCAGGTAAACCTTCATCTCCTCATCTCACTAATGCTCCAGGTGAGGCTGCAACAAAAGTGAGGGGGTGTCTGCCCTCTGAGCCCTTTGAACCAGAGAAGATTGGGGCCAGGCCCATCGGCATCACCAACAGGGCTGCAAGGGGGAGCTGCCATGGACCCCAGGCCCCAGGGCAGCTAATGGCATGGAGGGGAGGGAAAGTCAGTTTAAAATATTCATCTATTTGTCTTTCTTTTGCTTTTTCTTTTTTTAATGCTCAGGAACTGCTACTTGTTGTGCTCGGTTTCCTTGGGCTGTGATTGTGTTTAAGCCCCTCGAGCACCATGGTTCTCTCCAAGATGAGAAAGGGACTAAGACTTTATAAGGTACAGGATGTGTGTGTGATGAAGTTATTTGATGTGGGAGAGAAAAGTCACGCTCACTCTTTCTAATCTGTTATGCCTTTCCTCTAATACTTCTTTTAAACAATAATGTTCAAAAAATTAAAAACACACATGGGAACTAGGAAGCTGACCATCCCTCAAGCCTCTGGCCCTGCACAGAAGTTGGTATCAACCAACCCAAGCAAGTCACTCGCCAACCGCTTCTGAGACGCAGGTGGCAGCTAATGCCCCGAAAACCCAGACAAGGCATCTTTTGGGGCTCAGTGCCCCATCCCTCAGAGCCCTGGCACCGTGACTGTGACCACCTGCCAAGGCCCAGTGTGTGGCAAACCCTGTGGGCATAGGCGGTCCATGAGGCACTCCTGGCCCCCAACAGCCTCTCCATGGTCTGGCCTCTGCTGCTGGAATTTGACCCCAGGAGGCCCAGAGCCCCATTGCAGGTTGAGTTCCTGCAGCAGACACCTGGGGGTGCAGAGGGGGGGCCTGCTGAGCTGGCTAGTGCTCTCCCTCCTTAGTCATGTTGAAATGAAAAATCAGAAAGACATGCCCATCCAGGAGGCCTGTGGCGTTGACCTCTCAGCCAGGTAGGGAGCGGAGACATTTCCCTGGATCCAGAGCTGGGTCGTCCCAGCACTTCCATGGCCACGATGGTGTCTGTTGCTCAGCCCACATCCTGATGCAACTCGGGAAGCTGGATTACAAGGTGATTTGTGGTGATGGGAGGGAAGGAGAGGGCTGTTTGACTTCAGGAAACAGCGCTGCAAGTTGGGAATGATATATGAAACCAAGCATCCAGGGCCAACTCACAATCGATGCACGAGGTACAACAGGCTGTTCCCACTGTGCCGAGCCGCTTCCTTGTCACCAGACACACAGGCGTTTGACTCAATCAGCAGCGACCTCCCAGAAAACCGCAGCAAGTCCTGGGTTGCAGATGAAATACAGCCAGCTAACAGGCAGGCTGTTAATTAGCCAGAGAGCCAAAGGCGAGATGGATTTCCACACGCAGATGCCCGGTTCTGCCTCCTCCCCTCCAAGGCGTAGGAGCCATTGGCCTCCAAAAAGGCCAAAAATAAACACAGACACCTTTCTTACGAATGTTGGTTATCACATTTTGAAAGGTGAGGTCTCCTGGCCTGAGAAACAGAGGTGAGCTATTTTTAACTCCTTTACCAGCTGTAAAATAAAGGATTGTTATTGAGAGTTTCTTCAACAGAAGAAAAAATGGTTGTAAAAGTTTTATTTTAAAACTCTTTAAATATGAGTTGCCGTCTCCTAAATTTCAGAAACACCTTGCAGTTAGTTCCCAAATACTCCTGGTTTTCCCATCCCAGACCAGCCTTCGCTGCTGTCCACTGTCAGTGGGAGCCCGCCGGACCTGCCCAGACACAGGCGCGCGGCGTTCACGCCAAACTCCCAAGGCAAAGACTTCAGGTTTTTACCCAAAAAGCCAGAACTAGCCCAGGGCCATAGGCCAGAGGTTATCCCCAAGAATAAGGCAGTGGTCCCTGTCACTCGATACATCCTAATGATTTAAAACATCAAAACGGTGCCAAATAATTAGCAGATGAAACGCACGATTCCAGCGGTATGACTCTGAGATTAAATTAGCCAGTTATGAATTTCAGAGAGTAGACTAAAATGTTTTATAGTGTAGTTAAAAAAGCCATTGAATGATTCTCTCATGTTGAACATTTCCTAATGTCAGAAACAGGGTGGATGACACAGAAATCGTAAATCCAATTGATAAGTGTTAAAAATCACTTTAGCCTGCCATCTTGGTAGAAATTCAATACATTTGAATGGAGGGCTTCTGCCTATGCCCAGCAGGGTCCGACACCGGCAGGCATTTATACTGTTCATCTGAAGAAGGACATGTGTCCCTATATTAATTTACGTTTCATTCTTTAATAATAAGTTCCTTTTTGAAAGCTTGCTTTATGTCAGACCTGCTCTATCATAGAAGCCAGTTATATGCATATCATATGTACATATGACTTCCGTACATCTGTGTCTTGGACACACCAGCACCGGCCCATGCCCGTATTCAAAATATTCACAGCAGCATTTTAATTTCAACAACAGCCAGAAAGGCGGGGGGGGGGGGCTGGGGGAGGGTGTCTGTGCTCTTTTGCTTTTTCCTGTTCTCATTAGACAGTGCTTGGTCTGTGCTCTGACAACATGCAACTCGGCAATTATTTCCTAAATGGCAAGCCAGGAGTGTGTGCTAATAAAAGTCGTAGCCTGATTTTTAAAGCCAGTCGCTCAAGAGGAAGGCCCAGAGACACTCACTGCCATGTGTGCATCATTGTACAGGGACTGATGAGGGTTTGTGTTTGTTCGTTGAAGGAAAACGAGTGAAAATTGGCTCTGGTTATCTGTCAGCTTTAAATAGGAGTCTTTGGTATAAAAACGAGCTAGATTTTAAACTTCGCTCTCCCAGGTGAGTTGTAAGGATCAGTATATAAGGAGAGGTGTGCTGACAGAGAAAACACTGCCTCTTTGATTATTCTGGGACGCTGCTAGCCCTCCCTCTGCTGACCAGGAGGGCAGGAGCTCTCCCCACACCCAGGAGCCTCGCCAGTTGCTTTCATCAGAAACTTGCTTTCTTCCCAGGAAGATGTGCACAAAGCAGGCTGACAGGCAGGACATGAATGGCTTTCCAGGGCTTCCCGGTCTGGTGACTTGGGTCCACTGCCTTTCGCGTTTCCAAACATGTTTTCCTGGTGGCTCCCATTTAACTGTCCTAACAACATCATTTTTGAAAGTCAGCCTGGAGACTTCTTGGGAGGAACAGCCCAGCAAAGCCGGCTCCCTGTCCTGAGTCCTTGCCACCAGCCCCCACCCCGCATCATGGCCAGCTGAGCTGGGCACACCTGGGGAGGGACATGGGGTGTCATTCCCCAGCAGAGACAAACATCTTTCCAGCGGATTCTGCATAACCGCTAAACAAAAACTGGGGAGCAGGTATTTCTGATGTGAATTCCGAGCAGCAGTGACCCTGTATTTTCTTGAGGAAATAACACCATTTCCTGAAGCGGGCATACGCCAGGACCTCGGCAGCACTGCAATTCCCTTTCTTGTTTGCTGAGAAGCCTGCCTGGGCGCAGCTGTCACACCTGAGCGTATTGCCTGGCTGTCCCTGAGCTGGGGCCGCACCGCTGTGCTCGCCAGGGTCGTACCTGGGCCGCTGCTGTGAAGAAAGCCATTTCACTGTGCCAGGCATTCACACTCCAGGGCCACTTAGATTGGCAAAGACTCTGAGAACTTTGTGCAGCCACAGTGGATGGGGTGGAAATGAATCAGATATGAAAATGTCTGAAGTAATAAATTAACACACAGCACGGGGGGTGATAGCTTAATCCAGTCTAGTCCAAATTCTACCTGACACCCATTATTGTTACGGAAGGTGGGACCCAGGGACAGTACTGGAGCGAAAATGAACATTCCCCAAAGGTTTGAAGCTTTGCAATAGGTAATGTGATTCTGGGATGGAACCTGTACAGCTGATAACATTTCTATGTGGGATGCCAGGTAACCTGTCATCAGGCTTCTATCATCTCAGCTTTATTTAATACCAAAGGAATGTCTTTGACATTTAGAAAAACTATTGAAAACGTGGATATTTGATAAAGCTTATCAATGTGTTTCTTAATCAAAACAAATAATTCTGCAGGCCCCTCTTTTTCTAAAAGTGCAAAAACAGCAGGTGTGACAAATAGCTGACAAAACAAAAGATAAAAACCTCTAAACATTTTGCCCCGAGTTCCATGCCATGTGCCTGAGACTAACAAATATCTCCTATTTTACAAAGTCCTTAATTTGTGTGCTTTCTTTGAACATAACTTGTCAAAGTCTGAATTATTTTGCTTGAACAAACATTTTGAGAGATATTTAGAATGCACACCCCCCAGGATGAATCTGGAGACAAATTCACATTCAAATTGCTTTGAGTAATATTTTTCTTCTTGATGGTTTGCTCAGAACATTTCATGTTCAAGGTCTTGAGAGGTAAGATTCTAAAGTGCACATGACGATTATTTTAAATCAATAAATTGCTTCTATAGTCGCTTGGTACATCAGCTTGGTCCTTCAGTACTTTTAAAGGAAAAGCAAATTTGAGGAATAACATTCATTTCTCCCCTTAAGGTTGAAAACAATACATTTTTTATAGACGGTCTGATTTTATTGTTTGTGAGGAATTTCCAGGCTTAACAATGAATCTCATATTTTGATTTTCCTTGTTAAATACAGCTCTTCAATGAATATTGTACAGTTTCAACTATAAAATAAATGTGTATCATCTTTAATGAGCGGAGATGATATTCTGTTTCATACTTTAATTATCTGTTTCTAAAAACTACATAAACATATTTATATTAAGTATGAGACTTCTGGGAACATTGGTGGATTTAAACAGAATCACAAGATACTAATAATTTATGTCACCTCTCATTTTAACCATCCCAGAAAATGAATTTCTATAGTCTTATTTCTTTCCATGTTTTTTTCTACTTCCTCAAATAGTTTTCTTATAAGTAATTTGAAAAACACTCCTTGCTTTTGCCCAAAATATTGCAAAAGTTCATTGTAGCAATTATAACTTAGCTAGTTAAAAGTCAGATAATTAAACACACAAAGATAGACCACTTTTTTTTTTTGCATTGATTCTTTGGAGACTAGAATTTTAGCACAGCTGAAGCTATGCAAATTGGATTCCCTTGTCTGTAGACATCTTGCTGCATATTAAGACTACTTGCTCTCAGTCGCCCCTGGGAGGAGGGGCAGTAGCACACCTTCCAAAATGCAATCGTACATTGAGCCTTGATGCCTAAAACAACTTCTGCCCAGGAAGGTTTAGCAACAATGAGAGAGAAGTGCTGACACAGGAAAGATGACATATTTAAAATAGCCATATAGCTCATCACGGAGCCTGATTCGTCAGAGAGAGGCGATAAAATCCCCCTGCTGTGCATACAGAGCACACGACAACCCTCATTTCAACAAGAAAAAGAACGAAATACTGCTGATTCCTGGGGACAGAGATTTTCAAGAGGTTTCACTACTTAAAAGTTTATAACGTATCATGAGCTACAATTCTTTCCTCAAAGACAGTTTGGAATATTACCTGTTTACTGACCACCGATTTTTTTTTTAATATTTTGAATGAACAAAGCCAGGCTCAGCATTGCCTCTGGAGTCCTGGGTTATCTCAGAAGAAGAAAAAGGAGGGGTCCCTGCGTGTCCAGCGCCTTCTCCTGGCCCCACAGAGGCAGGCACCAGCCCCTCCCGCACCTTGGGGCAACCTGCAGTGAGGAGGCACTGTCCTGCAAAAACCGCTCAGTGCAGAGCAGGCCGTTTGTGTGCGTGAGTGTGAGTGTGCGTGAGTGTGTGAGTGTGTGTCTTTGCCCGTCACATATTCCCTTCTGTCCCCAGTTTCTGACCTTGCTTCCCAAAGACAGTTTTGGCCCCAGACAAGACATCATTGACCCCTGTCGCCAGGGTATTCCCTCCCACCAGCTAACATGCTGCACGCTGCCTCTCCGCAGGATGCTTGGCATTGAAATGAAGTGAGGGTTCCTTCTGGCTCACACCACTATACAGGCTTTCCACACACACACACACACACACACACACACACACACACACACACACTTAACTGATGTGCTATCAAAAGCTGACCGAACTCAACTTGTCTAAGTCAGCATGGGTCCTACATGGACCTCTTGTGCAGTGGACAGGACCTTCCCGTGGACCTCTGTGGCCCCTGATTTCCCTGATTTCCAGACTTTCCTTTGCATTGTCCAACCACCATGAGTTTCCATGAGACACAGAATTGGGTCTCCTACCATCCCAAGTCTTGTGTGAGAAGGAGCCTCACTGACACCCCTCTCTTGAAGATGCTCCGAGGGACACTGGGACCTGTCACCCAGAACCTCATTCCCAGCGGCTGAAATTAGCTCGAGGCCCACATGGGAAACATGTGGCTGTCGGTCTTTCTGAATACATTTCATGACATTGATTTTAAATACTCTGTCATTGTTTTCCTTTGGATTGCATGATTATACACACTCATTTAGAGGCCCCAGGACTCATGTTGTAAAAATCAACTGACTGTTTCTGACTTGCTGATTTTCCATAGAAAACAGGGAAAATTCCAATATGTTAAGGGAAAAAAGGTTCGAATGTGATGTGAACTCAAACGGACCGCTTCAGTGGACTGTGAACAGTTCTCCAGTTATGTGTGTTTACAGCCTGTCTCCCCTTAACTTAGCCTCAAAATCCCCACCAATCATGTTACATCCCAGACAAATCCTATTCTACCTCTTTTTAAGGAAGGTGTGACCATGTGTTCTTAACACACAGAATCAAAGTACATTTTGTGCCATCCTGTCCAAAAGGGCTTACCACCCTTAGGAAATGCTGAATGGCTGAGACCATAAGGAGGGTCCTTTCACTTTTCACCACGAATTTGTTTAGACCTCTTTCTCTTTGAACATCTCCGCAGTAAAATTTGGTCTCATCAGTAGCAATGAATGTTGTGGATCGGCCGGCCCCAGAGTGGCCCGCACTGACAATAACAACCCAGCCAGTTAATAAGGCCCTGTGTTCCCACTTTTGCGTTCCCGCTTTATGTGCATGTAACTCACTTTAAAGACAATAGATTCTCCAAACCGAAGGCACGAGGCCTGGAGGAGCTGGCCTGGGTTAACATGCAAAACACCCAGCCTGGTTCCTGGTTCATTTCCCTTCCAGAATACGCCGGGGGATGTGCACTTGAGGAGATGTATGCCTGAATTTGGGAAATCAAATCCTATTTTCTCCAAAGATTTTAGTCAGAAAACTACCGAGGGCACGTGTGAAACAGAAAAACAAAAGAAAGGAGACAAGGAGACGAGCCCCTCAAACCCGTCCCGGCAGAGGGCCACAAATCGTGTCTCCAGTGTCTACAAACTTCTGGTTTTATTTCTCTTAAAAAATGTCAACTGCTGTCTATGCACTCAGTGCTCAGCACCGGCCGCCGCAGCTGGAGATGCGGATGCGCTCGGGGTCTAAGGCCGTGAAGCTGGTGGACCAGATGTTCACAGGCTGCAGGGGCTGAGGTGATTTTCCGCAGGCAGCAGACAGACACATTACAGCATTCCTTATATAGCGCGCGCTCTCCAGATTTCCTTTACACTCTGTTTACTATATATTCCAATAGTGTAATATTAAACAAAAACAGTGTGTCCTACGCCAGGATGATTGATTACCGCACCGTCACAAGGTCACCTCCTAGGGACAGGCTGGGTGCAGGAGGGGCTGTCCGACTCGCACAGTTAACACTATATCCGCATTGTATGAATGTCACCAGCAATCCAGTGATTTATTGCTTGGAAGGCTCTGTTCAATTTTTTCTGCCTGACCAAATTGCACATTTTCTAGAAAAAGAAGCAAAAATATTTCAGCACATGGATTACCTCACCCCTCATTTTCCCCACTAGGATCTGCACACGTTTGCAGCGATCCTGATAATCAAAACCTCTTCGTCTCCCTCTTTTTCCCTCTTCTGCTAGATATTTGGCAAAAATGATTATTGCACTAATGAAAAGGTGGAGCAGAAGATTAAGGGCTTTTTAATCAGATTTTGGTAACATCTGTGGGCCACGAGTCAGGGCAGCTGTATGCTCTGTTTCTTAATTTTAGATAGATTTACCTTGGATATAAAAATTGTTAGCCTCGGGGAAAATTGAATGGGGGTCTGGGTGGGGGCGATAGTCTTGGAGACTACCTAGCCAAAACTTTCAAAGCACGGTGAGATCACCCTCTTGTGCTCTAGAGCAGTCGTCTCCTTTCTTAGAAAAGATATACAGTGAAACTAAAGAAGCATTTTTATAAGAAACTATTCAGCCCAATCGAGCAGAAATACCTACATACACAGGGCCACGCCATCTAGGCTGACATCTGTGGAGGTTCCCACTCACCATGTATGCAGTTTTTAAGGGTTACTTCTCTCTCTAAGCCACCACTTAACACAACACACCTAAGCCCTCAGGCTTCTGCTCACTCTCTATGTAAATATCGATGAAACAGACAGAATATACAGTCCAGTCCAGTTGCCAATATATTTTTTAATTAATTTGCTTTTACTTTTGAGTGTGTATTTGTCATTTCTGTGGAAGCAACTTAAGCTTCAAACACACAGTACAGTGATTCATATAAAAAGTCTCTCAGGTATGTATGACAGTCATGTTTTATTTATTTGGCACTTTTAACCACTGGAGCTGGATATTCTGAATATTCTGAACTAGCAAAACAGATCAGGCAAGATGTAAACATTTCTTAAGATTTTCCTCAAATGTTATAGACCACTGACACATCTCTGTAAAGACGGCTCAGGTGTGTGTTGGTTCTTAGCTTTGTTTAATTTTATGTACAGGAAAAAAGTGTCAGAGGAAGAAAAAATAGGCAAAAGTGACAGAGAGTAAATTTTTTAAGGGTTAAAGAAAATTCTCACTAGAATCACTCCAAGTCCAAAAGTGAGCCTACTTTTAATATAAATATAAGATTCTAGAGTATCACAATCGTTCATTATGTATTGTTGGCCAACAATGTTTTGAAAATCACAGTGACTAATCAAGACCAATTTCACAAAATATGCCCCAATCAGCTACTATTTAGGTGCTGAAATTAATATGTTGTCACCTCTCACGGGTATTTGCTCTCTGGCTCAGGAACAGCTACTCATTACAACTCTGGGTAGAAAGGAGGCCCACAGTTGCCTGTACCCACAAATTGCCCAAAAGGCTTTGACAAAAAATGGCCTAAAAGATCCTGTAGGGACTGCCCTTGTATCAGTGCCTTTGTGCAGAAGACAGGCTTTATGCTCTTGGTAATGATAGGAAAATTTTACTAGATCTGGACTTCATCAAAACGTTCAAGTTTTCTTTTCCCATTAAGACCCCTTCTGGGACAGAACTGATGATCACTGCACGTGTAGATGAACCAAAGCTGTGCATGTCACCATTCTTGACAAGGAGGATGCCTTGCTGGAGGCCTGGTGAGCATGTATTCAGATGAGCACAGTCGCTCCTGATGTCCCCCCCTGGGACTCAAGCCTGTAGTTTTTCCCTAGAGGGACTGAATCCACCCAAAAGGTAAGGAGAAGATAGAAAAGAGAAAAGAAAAGCAGTTTTCAAATGCAGAAAGCCTTCAGTTACGACAAATTTAAAAAGAAACACATTAGACAATGCTCAAACATGAAGGTGGTAGGTCTGCACAAAGCCCTTAAGACGGTTTATCCATCTCAGTGATGAAAGCTACTCATTAGGATCGCACAGGGTTGTGATAGAATCTGATATTTTGGTGTCACTGTCTATTTGAGGTATTTCCTTTGAAATCAAAATTCATAGTGAAATCAAAACCCGCATCAAACTTTGCATTCGTAACTCAATAGGAGGAAGTTGCTCCCCCCTTCTCCCTAGAGTTTCTTGTCTAAATGTCCACCACTGTTCTCGTGGGCTGGTTCAGGTTGTGCCCACAATCCATTGCTTTTGGGGGCTTTCCCTTGCCTCTTGTGAGCTTGGACATTTGAGACTATACATGGAGATTTCCTTTTATTCATTCTCATTATTAAAAATAAAACTTTATTTTGAGGTATTTCCACAAGCCCCATATTCTTGAGACTGGCATCGCAAAGAAACAGAGGAATCGCTGGCTGTATACTAATATTCAGTGCATTTTTTTTTTCCTGATGGGTACGGCCTGATCAGAAAAATGTTTTTTATGAAGAATTCATGGATTTATCACCAAACATCTCAAAGAAATCGAAGGGAGGTCTAGAAGGAGTGTCTCCACAACGTAGAGGAACGCCCCACATCTTCCTTCTCCTGACTCTTGGTAGGTGTTGCTTCGAGGCTCTCATCCCCTTCCCAGTGATCTGCCTCTACTGGTCATTAAATGACGTGGCTCATTCTGTTTCTACCAGGCTGGAAATCCATGATTTTAATTTGTTCCTACTTCCCTTTGTACTCACAGCCCAATTAGTGGCACTTTGGTGGCAGTCAGGGATGGCACATGGTAAAGAGACAGGGACGCTGACAGGCACAGGGACATTTAATACACAGAGGGCGTAACCATGCGTTAGAGACGTGTAGAGTCTATTCAGGGCAACATAGCCATGCAGAGTGAAGGTTACAGCTTCTCTGAGCTTTCATCTAAGCATTTCAGTGTACACATCTATTTTTTTCCTTTTAAAAGCCCCAGGCCACATGTACTAACAATTCAGATTGTGTTAAGGGAAAAAAAAAGTCCTCTCTGGAAACACACACACACACACACACACACACACACACACACACACACACAGCAAGAAAGCCAACAGCATCCAGAGAATGCCGCAAGAACACAAAAGGTCTAGATTTCTCCTCACCAGGAAACATCGTTCTATCTGTCCCCCAAAGATGGGGACTCAAGGACTTTCTTCGGGCCCACAGAGAAGCCCATCCCCCTGGCAGGCAGTGTGTTTGAGGCTGCACTGGACTTGCGATGCTCCCAGGAGCTCTCTGCACCTCTGAATGGCTAGGTGGCATTGTCCGCTGGCTCTTTCATTCTCCCTCTGCTTTGAACACAGAAGGGAACGTGATTTTTTTCAGTGTTTCCCAGGAGTAGCAGTCCGTATACAGGGGCACTGGATCATAGGTGGGTACCGATTGGTCGTTGCTGGGACACCATTCCTAGAAGTCCCAGGCAGTGTGTCTAAGAATAATGTCAGTACATTGCAGACCCTGCGGGTGCCCGTGGGCAAGGTGGGTATTTTGGGATCACGGATGGCATGGGTAATTCTGGGACTTCTTGCAGGAGACAGGTAACTGCTCTGATCATGCTGTTTTCCACCTTTATTAAGACAGGCCAGGGAAGCACTACTAATTAAACAAATGTGAGATAAACGAGGCAACAGCAATAAATTGTGAGCTATTTTAAAATACTAAGAAGCATCCAGGAAAGATGAGCCGCTATACAGAAACATAAAACCATGTTTAAAGGATCTTTGACTATGTTCTAAAAGTCAGGTGCTAAGTAATCATATAATTCCCCATTTCCATTGAATTTCTTACAGTTCCTCATTGGGAAAGGGAAAAAAAAAACCACAGCTTAAATAATTTAAATGAAAACATGCATGTCTAAGGATGTGATGTGACAAAATTTCCGTAGTTCTAACCCAGTCACATCTTGAAGGAATATACCAATGTTTGCAAAATTTATCTGGGCACTCTATAAAATGCTAACGCTCTTTTAATTACAAGGTTTATGTCACTTGGTGAAATTTTAATGTAATGAAACATTCAGCTGGACCTTGTGCTGGATGTAAAATAAAATTATTCATTGAAAATCAGACCACAGGCCACCTACTGTTTTTTTTAACAAATGGTTGAACTATCACGGGGTTACAGAACTTAACATGTAAATTGCAGTAGAACTTATAATTTCTGATTCAAATCCCTAAAGACTGCCATTTAAGTCAAATATATGAGTGAAATTTTGCTTCTGTGCCATAATAATGCAATGAAATGGCCAAAAACTTGAACACAGCCAGAGTAATTATTAACCCAATAATAATGTATTTTTAGTTATTTAATCAAAGGTATAAAAATTATGAATGTCAAGTTCTTCTTATAAAGATGAAGTTTTAAACACCAGCATTTAATTTCAAGGGTGACAATGCTAAATCTAACCCATTAGGGGGTTTCTCACGAAGCCATGTAGTATAAGTGAGAGAGAAAGATTCCTGCTCGTATTTCGGGTCATTATTAAGAAATAGCAGAAAAGGACAATTTTTCTCCAAAATGGTCTTGAACTAATTTTTAACATTAACCAAAATTGATCAATCTTCCATAAGCTCAACTTGATCTGTGGGCTAAGACAAAAAGCATGAAGCAAAGCCCACGGAAATGCCCTGCTAACCTCAGGTAAACACTGGTGGGGTGTGGTGCTGGCCGCGTCGTGTTGTTTTCTATTTCGTGCTGCAGGGAAATCTGAAAGGTGACTTTATGTCACCTGGTGGCAGTAATAGATTTTTTTCCCTTTTCCTTTCCTCTCCTGAATGTTAAAAACCTATTGGTAACACAGAAATTTCAATTTTCGTAGCCTCTGCTAAGAAGGTCCAGTCGCCCACGAGCTCCCGCACTTGTGTCCTCCTGAGGGACACTCTCCGTCTCATGTATTTCCCTGGGACAAAGGTCTTGCATTTCCATTGATGACACAAAAATCCCCAGTTGTCTCTTGAGGCCGGCTGCCTACACCCCGCAGGTATCAGGAGGTAGCATTTTCTTTTTGCAGCCATGGGTGTAAATGCATTCTGCTTCACCCTGTCTCCCCAACTTCTTGGTGGTCAGTGCGACCAGCAGGCATTCAGCTCTGGCCTTACGGGGGAAGTGAAATCTGTTCCACGGCTACTGGAAGAACAAAGGCCATTGACTATAAGGGAAGATCCTCAGAGTCCCTGTCCACAGTGACTCCACCTCCTCCCAGACCCACAGAACCCCCACAATGATGGGGTTGACATGACTTTTATTTTTATTTTCTATTTTTATTTATTGCCTGTTTTCTGAAAAATGTGTGCCTGGACAGACAACCAGGCAGAAAAAGTTAGGCCAGTACCAGAAAAAGTCTTGAATAAGCTAGCCGTGGAAACCACACCCAAACATTCAAAGGCCATCTCACAACCTGAACTCAAAAGGACTGAAGAAGTGACCACTGCAGAAATAGCAACATTCATCAACACAAACTGCAAGCATCCTTCCTTAAGGACACAGATGCTCCCCGGAGCCTGCGCTGCTCTTCCCAGGCCCTGCTTACAGACACAGAGCTGCCCGGCCTGCACATGGTGCCCTCGCCCCGGTCGACTCCTCGCCCATCCTGGTGTCAGATCGCTGGGTCTGCGTATTTCACCTCATATTTCACCTGAGAACCTGGCATGACCCAGTCAAGGATTTTGCTCCCACGGCAGGGTGCTCCCTGCCCCCCTGGTCTAGTGTGATTCCTCTGTAGTCCCTGTCACTACTCTTTCATCATTATCCAAGGTGACCGGTCAGCTTCCTGCCACCACCTGCCTTTTCGATCCAGTGCCAGCTGCCATACAGAAAACTGTCAGTCCTGCATGCCTTCCATTTATGCCGAGTCTCATTAACACCTCTCTTTCCTCTGGCGATATGCCACTACGATTTAAGGAGACTATTGTTACTTAAACACACAAGAAAAAAAAACTGAGAACGATGTTAAGATACAGTTGTGGGTCTGTCTGACTTAAGCTCACAAACACAGAGTAATATGGAGTTAAAATAAATCAAAGCAGACTTCAGAGCAACTTTTAACTGAGGCATTTCAATTCAGACCAGATTCATGCCTGAAACTGGGCACAGTTCTCGGTGAATTGCCACAGTCAATGAATTTTTAAAATACATTTTTTCAATGACCAATGTTTATGAATTTTCTAAGCTACCAGAGGGACATGGGTCTAGAACAGGAAAACTACTTTCAAATATAATAAATAGCAGTTGAGACACATCAGGTCTGTTGTCCCAAGAACAATATATTTTCCTGTGAGTCCAGACTGGCACAGACTGATAGGGGCATAGAGCCCTCCTGCTCACGCCAGGCCTGCCTTCTCTCCTGCCAGGGGAGCCCTGGGCTTCCGTAGCACATTGTTTTTTACCAGGGGCCAAAATGCCGCTTGGAAAACCCTGAGGGGGAGCCACACCTGAGCCTCCTCGTGGAGAAGGGAGGTCTCTTGGGCATCATTCTGCTTGCCATAGGGTGGGTACCCTCCTTCCCCAGTGTGCTTGGTGGGAACCCAGGGGTTCATGCTTCTGACAGTCACACAAAATCATCCTCCAGTAAGTCAGGGCAGCAGTTTTCTCACCATGATCTCATGCTTCCTGGGGCCACAGACTCCCACACTTCCTGGGTTTTTCAATTTCTAGTTCTCTGGGAACCAAGACTGAGTTCATGTTGGCTTTCTCCGTGCTGTCTTCAAGCCTATCGCTGTGTGAGGGGCCGTCACACCAAGGACCACAGACTACTAGCATCAGCCTCGGGCTCCTCCTAGCCGCCAGAGAGGCGGGGCACATTCAGCTTCAGTCCAGCAGGCTGAGCATGAGGACAAGTGCCATTTATACAGAATGCACTGGAAGCCTCAACCAGCTACTCCTCAGGTAGATCCACATGGCCCAGCTGAAGCTCCCAAGAGCCCGGCCACGGATAACCAATTAGCTACCAAACAAAGGAGTGGTCGCAGCCCCTTCCCTCCGTGTGCCCGTGCACCTGAGCATTTGTGCTACAGAACAGCTGCACTCGTCCCAAATCCCAGTTTGGACTTTCTTTCTTTCTCACTCTGCTGTGAGCCACCTTCCAGCCATAGGATAGCTTCGGAACCCAGCACAGAACTCGGCATGTGAAAGAGTGAGTGAATGCACTTTGGAGGAACCCACCACTGGTTTAGAGACACATTCCTGTAGATAATCCGTCTATACTGCAGGCATTGGTGAATCCAACACCTCTGGCCAGAAGGGTCAGAGGCACACAAGAAAGAAACTGGGATAGGCCTGAGAAGCTGGGGAGAGCATGGTGGCACTTCAGTGGGCTCCATGGAAGGAGACAGAAAGCCCAGGGGCTGGGTATTAGGAAGCCACCTTCAAATGTGGTTCACATTAAGGGCATTTTTTATACACTGCCTAAGGGGTTCATTGTTCCCTAACTAACCTAAATATGGAAATTTAGATTATGTCTAAATACGGAAATTTTTTAAATGTTCAAAGTCTTTCATGAATGAAAATCTCTGAGAAAGAAACTTTACATCTTTGTGGTGAGTTTTCAGAACTTCCCTAAGTAATGTGTGATAGTTTAATGGGGCCCACGTACATTGCTCAACATGGAGATGATTGCAGACTGGAGATGATTAGCACTGGGTCCCAGGAACCAGATGCCACATGGAATTATGAAAACAGATGAACAGATAAGACATGGAATTATCGGCAATACTGAGCAGTGGGGAGAGATCAGAGATGGAGGGAGGAAAGGATGCACTTTGGCCAGTCTACCTGGACCTCCACCTACCCTCAAGAGTAAGTCCCCAGGCTGTGGCCAGCCCTTCCCACTACATTGGCATTGGCCACAGGGAGGGCCTAGTACACCACCTGGAACGGTCTCTCTGGGTGGGTAGAATGCACGAGGGGTCCTGGTGACGTGCTCGCTGGGACAGCTTCCACACTGCATGTCAAAGAGCGCCTGGCATTTTACATAAAGGTTTTTTGCCTTTGGTTATTTTGTATCTACGTGGCAAATAATTTGGTTTGAATGTGCCATTATGTACCCCAAGGCAATGAGAATATATTGGGGGAAAACACTTTTTAATAGATTACTGTCCTGGGCTGAATGTCTACAGAATTCCTATGGAGAAGCCCTAACCTCCAGTTGATGCTAGTAGGAGTTGGGGCCTCTGGGAAGTGATTAGCATAGATGAGGTCATAAAGGTGAGGGCCTCCTGAAGGGACTGATGTCCTAAGAAGATGAAACAGAGACAGCTTGCTCTTTCTTTTGCCCCGCCATGTGAGGACACGGCATGAACACAGCCATCTGCAGACCAGGAAGGGGCCCCCCAGAATTTGACCACACGGGCACCCTGATCTCAGCCCGCCAGCCCCCACATCTGCGGTTTTTGCTACGGTGCCCAAGTTGACTGATGCAATGACTCTATACAAGGAAACTATTTTTTTTAAGTCAGGGAACCCAAAGAGCAGGAACCCCGATTTTTGTGCATGAAATTAGAAAAAGTAAAACTGACTTTATGACTTTAAGAGAGGAAGAAGAACATGTAAAAAAAAGCCACTCTGAGGAGCCGTTTATACCGAGGCAGAGGCTGAGCTGCCAAATGCGAGCCTTCAATCCAAATGGATGTTTTCAGTCAAGTTACACACTCCTAAAATATTTCTATGTAATTGAAGCATTTTTATAAAGGCCTGTATGAATGGCATGGTTATAATTAGCATCTTTTCTGTGCTAGATTACACCATCATACCAAGTTAGAGTCTAATTATCAGGTTTTCTTGGAAACTCCTGGCTGAGTACACTTGGACTAAAATATATTTAATTTGGTTTTATATAGCACCTTTGAGTACACCTTGTGCCCTATTTCAGACTGCTTTAGTGAGCAATGGATCTGGCATCAGCAGAGCACTGACTCCTCACATGAGCGGTAGAGATAACAGGCTCAGCAATCACTGAGATTGGAAGACCGGGGCTTGTGTGGTAGCTCAGCTCCTGTTCCTTGCAGGAAAGGTCATGCTGTCATGCCTCCCAGCTGGCCAGGGCCGGGGAGCCTGGGGGAGCCAGTGCATGGACGTCAACACACTCCACGGCGTGACTCCACATGCTGGGGATCTGGATCCGCCTTTTGGCGATGGGAACATGTGCAGTCTGGCCAGCAGAAGGGGCTAGTGAGGACAGAGCTGTCATAGCTGTATCCCAGCGAGGAAGGGGCACCGGGGTCCAGCCACCAGTCATTGTGTGTCCCCAGCATGGGCTGAGCATGACCCCTCATACTTTCCTGACACGTTATTTTAGGAGATTTAGGCAGGTAGGGACAGAAACACAGAGTCCTGTCTCTATATCCAGGTAGATGGTCCCTAAAAGTCCTGAAGAGACTGAATTATAGACATAGATATTTAGGGTGACCATCCGTTCTGATTTTCCCAAAACCAAAGAGTTCCTGGCACCCAGTGCTAAGCTGAGACAGTCCTAGGCAAACAGGAGCTAGTTGGTGCCTCACATCTAGAGCAACATTTCTGAAAGACCATCTGTTCATTAAAAAACTGGATGCCTGTGCCATCGCTCCAGACCTTCTGATTGAGAATTTAGGGGTATGGGATCCAACAATTTGCATTCAACCAGTGCTGCAGTCAATTCGTATTTGCAAGTGGCTGAGAACCATTTTCTTAGAGAAACTAGAAGCAGGGGCAAACATTTCATCAACAAGGAGAAGTTCGTGTAGAATCTTCCCTGAAAAGAGTCAGGTCCTCAGGCCAGACAGAGCTGGGCCTGCCGGACGGGTTCAAGTGGCCCAAGCAGCAGGGCAGATGCTGAAGCAGGCCACCTGCCACGTAGTGTGCCCCGCAAGACCAGATTGAGCAAAGCCATCCTAAGGCAAAGTACACTTTGTCTTGACAAAGCTCATTTTCTCCATTTCCAGCATCTTGCAAAGTTTTCAGAAGGTAAAAGTGAGTTCCATCAAGGAGTACAGTCCAGCAAAGCCAGACACCTGGTGGTGCATCCTGCCCTAACTACCTCAAGGGGCAGCAGGCTCCACTAGGGGGCGACCCCGTAGAGAGAATGGGACCAGCTTTCATTGACTTCCTACCTGCACCAGAAATGGTCATCATTATCACATTCAAAACTCATTACCACCGCCCAATTAGGTATATAATTCTGGGTCCATTATTGAAATGGGACAGTTGAGCCTAGAGGAAAGGCCTTATCCTAGATCACAGTGCAAATAATGAGGAAAGCCAGGCACCTCTGACTCCAAAGCCAAGATTCTTCCCATTTTACCCACCCACCCCTCAATGTGGTACCCTTTTAATCCAATAGCCCTTTTTGCAGATACTCCCAGAACAGATGCGATATGAGGACTTATCTCAGTGGTTACCAGGATGCCACAGGTCCCACTGCTGCAAGGGAGCGGGACCCCTCCTGCTCACATCTTCCACCACAGCACCTGCGTTTGCACTACACCTCTCCCAGCTGTCTCACCTTGAGAAACTAGATGGGCTTTGCTATCCTGTGTGTCTGTCAAGAATAGTCATAGCAAATTCCTCATAGGGTTGTTATAAGGGTAAAAGAAAGTAAGTTAGAAATAAACAGGGCCCTACCACATAGGAAATGCCCAATAAATGTAAGCTATTAGTTAATCTTTACTTCATGATAAAATATACATGCTAAATGTCCACTGAGCTCACAATACTACAGTGTGGACACAGAGAGCCATATGCTCCAAAAGAGAAGAAAGCTCATCAACTTTGTTTTCTGCCTGAGGTTTGTTTCCAGCTGCAGTGATCATGAAATTGTATTTAATGGCTTGAGGCACTTACTACGTGGAAGGTTCTAGCTGAAAACACAACAATGAACAAAACTTAGTCTTGAACTTCTAAAAACAGTCACAAGTTGGAGCAATAACCATGTTCAACTGAGTATTAATAGCAATCATATAGTGAAAGCCTCCCACATACCAAACACCTCATGTCATTTATTTATTTCATTGATTACAACAATCTCACAACATAATTCATTCATCCATCAAATATTTACCTGAAGCCTCTGATATGCCAGACACTGTGCTAGATGCTGGGAGTACAGGAATGGATAAGAAAGAGCCATCCCCAGCCCTTACTGAGCTTACAGTCTGCTGCAGAAGACAGATGAGGTGCTATTTTGTAGGTATTAATATTACACCCCCCTTTGATAAATGAGGAAACTGAGGGTCCGGACATTAACATCCAAGTGGCATGACCAGCATGTGATGGCATCTGAATTCAAATTCCGATCAACCTGATTCCAAAGCTTGTGCACTCTCCCCCATAAGACAGTGTTTATAGCCTACCAGACTAACTGGAGGAAAAGTCAAATGACAGAAAGCAGTATGAGAGTATAGAGAAACTACTGTTGAAAGCCGAAAAAATAAAGTAATTAAATCAATCTCAATAGCCTGGAAAGCTTTTAGAGACAGTAACCTTTAATTTGGACTTTAAAATAATTCAGTTTCCATAGGCATGTTCAGGATATTCAAAGCAGGAAGAAAGGTATATGCAAAATAACAATGGTCAGAAAGGGGGTGCAGAGTCTTGGAACTGCAGAAAGTCTATTGGGACTGTACTTTCTGGGAGGCTGGAGTACAAAATGAGGGCCTAAGAGAAGATGGAGAAACAGCCGGGGCCCTGGACACCATTATAAAGAATTTGGATATGACTGTAGGGACAATGGGGAGCGTCCAGGGTTTGACCATGGAAGTGGCAGAAACAGAAGCCTGCAGGCTGGAGACCCAGGAAAGAGTGAATGTTTCAGCTCAAGTCCAAAGACAGAATTCCTTATTCCTAGAGACCCCTGTCTTTTTCTCTTAAGGCCTTCAACTGATTGAATGAGACCCAACACACAATAGAGAGTAATCCTCTTTACTCAGTATCTACCAATTTAAATGTTAATCTCATCTAAAACATGCCTTCCCAGTGACAGTTTAACTGGTGTATGATCAAATATATGGGTACCATGATATAGCCAAATTGATAGAAAAATAACAGTCATCCATATCGATTACCTTCTCACCCTCGGGTCCTTACATGTACTGTTTCCTCTGCCCCAAACACCTTTCTCCTAGCTTGCCCCTTTTTAGTTGACACACTTCTCCCACACTATTGTCTCCTTGGGGAGGTTTTCCTGGGCACTAGTATCTAAAATAGAAGTTCTTTCACACTCTATTCACTTCTTTGTTTATTTTTTAGCATTCATTACTATTTGACATTATATTATATATCTATCTGTTTATCCAATTATCTTTTGTCTCCCCCAATACAGATAAGCTCAAGATGGCAGGGGCTTTGTCTTTTTTGCTCAATGCTTTATCACCAGCACTTAAAGAGGACCCTGGTTGAACACATGCTCAAGTGTTTGTTGAATGAGTAAAAGAATCAATGAATTCATTTTATGAAATGGAGCACAGTTTCAACAATGTTTTGCTAAACCACACAAATATTAAATTAAACTAATAAAAATCTTAACTTTGGAAACTTTGGAAGTTTATTAAGCATTTGCCATGTAACACAATGTAGCTTTTTAATTCCTAATCCATTACTGGGAACCTGAATTAAGTTACCACTGTCTATCTCCTAGTTTGAAATATTGAGGTTAAGATAAACAGCTTCCTTATTCATTGAGAAATCACCCCTGAAGTGACAGTAAATAAAGCAAGGCAAACCCTATTAAAACAAGAACTTGGGCTGGGGAGGGTGCGTGGGGAGGGAGAAGGGGATTAAGGGGCAATTATAATTAGCACTCATAATATAGGTAGGTCACGGGAAAGGCAGTACAGCATGGAGAAGACAAGTAACAACTCTATAGCATCTCACTACGCTGATGGACACTGACTGCAATGGGAAGGTGAGGACTTGATAATATGGGTAAATGTTGAAACCACCATGCTGTTTATGTGAAACTTTCATAAGATTGTATATCAATGATACCTTAATAAAAACAAAAACCAAAAAAAAACAAGAACTCCTCTGTGGTCCCATGACACCACATCTGAAGGACTGCCCAGCATCCTGAAGAACAGGAAGGGAGGCAGGAAGGGCAGTAGAGGGGACACCTTTGTCTGTGGCTGCAGAGTTCAAATAAAACCCACAAGTCACAATTCTTTTAATAGGCAACATACCAACAGAAGCAAAATCTGAGATCCCTGGTTTGGAACCAAAGGAACTAAGTATGCCAGCTGATAGAGCATTCTCTCCTAGAATCTATTCAGCATCATGGAGAGTCAGGAGAGATGTTGCAGAAAGAGGAAACAGACAAATGTGCCCTATTTGCAGAAAGTGGTCTGTTGGAGAGGTAGCACGGGGGAAGAGACTGGGTCAGAGGTCATCTTGCAGTTGATCTTTTTAGTTGGGATGAGGTAAATGGCAAAACAATTTATTGTCTTAAGAATGTCCCTGATAATCAAGAAGATGTCAGCTCTCCCAGAACACTGGCCTGGAACTTGCCAACACTAAACATCCTCACAAGGCTGGCCATGAATAATTCACCTCGTTCTAGGATGAGTAATAATTTTTAAAAAATGAATAAGCACAGAAAATATTTAAAATACTACTGGAAAAGGGAGAAAATGGACAGGAAAACAAATGCTAAATAAAGAACACTCACTAGAAAGAGGCTTCCATGAAGCAGATGAAAATTGTTACCAAACAACCCCCATGAATTTTTTAAAATTTAATGAAATAATTACTTCTTTAAGACAAAATCTCAGAGCAGAGCTACAGAAGTCCAGAAAATATACGGAGCAGTAAGAGTAGAAGAAACAAGAAAAAAAAGTGGAAAAGAAACTAAAATCATCACAGAAACAAAGTCTTCATGGGCAATGGTGCAATAAGATCTATTCATGACCACCCACTGGGGCATGTAGAAGACACGAACAAGAAACTCGGCAAATGAAATAGAAGTAAAGATTTGTGAAAGAGGAGCAGGAAATAGCACACAGGTAAGACAGAGAAAAGATATCCTAAAGCACGTAAATAGTATCCTTGATGCAGACAGCTGAAAGACTGGAGCAAAGAAAAAAGCTTTGAGATATCACTTAAGAAAACTTTCCAGAAATAAAAGACAACTTAAATCTACAGATTGAAAGAGTACTCCATTGACCAAGAAAAAGGATATGGCAGGATCACTACTGAAACAGGCTAGTGAAGTTACTGCCCTTCCCAGAGAAGCAAATCCTCAGGGGATCCAAGAGAATGTGAGTCCACTCCAAAAAACATCCACATACAAAATCGCCAGGGAAAGAAAGTGTCAACCCAAGAATTTTGTACCTGGCCAAACTGTAATTCAAGTATTAAAGAAAACAAATATTTAGGAACTAAAGAAATACAGTATCCATGAACCTTTCTAACAGAAACAACTACAGAGAGAGCCTCAGCCCAACCATGATGGACAAAACAACTGGCCAAGGATTGATAATGAGCGTCAAGCCCATGGATCTGGAACACTAAACTATGAAGACTACGGGAACTATGAAAATAACAAAACACCAACAGGCACAACTCTAAGAATTCAGAAAGAGGCTCAACAGGTAGTAAAACAAGAAGAGTGGGTTTGAACTAAGGTTAAGTTCACTATTCGCGTCTTTTACATCAGGAGAACAAAGATGGCATTTCCAAAGCTGATAAATCAAGTAACAAATGGAAAGTACATACGTATATGCAGTAAATGTAAACACAGAGGACATAATATAATTTATGAAAACCAGGTGGGAAAGTAGGTGGCTGGATGTATATGTAGATTAATCTTCTCATTGCTTTAATTCTTTATAAAAAAATATTTCCCATTTTTATGAAATAAAATAATTTATCTTGAAATATAAAGAGTAGAGAGGATCCACTCTCTAGGGTTTGGCCTCAGCTTTTAACATCATTTTGTTCCTGAGCCAGTTTTCTCATTGTGCTCGAGATGCATCCAGCAACCTAGGGGGAAAAACAACAAGAATAATTCTAGTGGATGCAGTGGTGGCATAGTCAGTAGCCAAGGGTGACGACATATAACACCTCAGTTGTTAGGCAATGCCTTGGAAAGCTCAGGTCACTTAGTTCCCACTGGAGTCCCTTGAAGGGGGGCGTCTTGTCTGTGTCTCATTTCTCAGAAGAAAACTTTGGAAGGTCATTAGGGTCCACAGCTAGGAAACTGCAAAACTAGAACTTGACCCTGGATCTCCCTAGCTCCCACGTATGTGCTTTTCAACTCAGGGAGACCCTACTCTAAAATCTGGTTTGGGTTTCTTATTACGTAGGAAGATTATTTCCATACTATCAACACCAAATTATCAAAGGAGGCCATTCTTCACCCAGTTAGCCTCTCAGACTGGAATGCCTCTTACGGACAGTCTGTTTTTGTTTGGATGTTTCTCATTGTTTAAGGCTCAAGTCACGCATTGCCCTCCCTCCACAGCCCAGTAATTACCAGCCCTGCTTCCTTTGAGCTCCACACTCAGTGCCCATTTCCAAGGGTACCTGCCACTCAGCCAGCTAATGCAGTTCATTACAGGGGCCACCTGGCTCTGTGTCTTATCCAAAGAAATGGAATTAGCAATTTAGAAATCATATTAAATGTTGACTTCAACTTTGCTGACTGACTCTTCTATCTTTCCTGACCACTTTGTTTTAACATAGACTTCTGAGTTAGCCAAAGCGGAAGTCAGGGCCCTTCACTACTCATCTGTTATGAGAAGAGCACAGAGCTAATATTATGGTGAGTTAACAAAAGTGGAACTGTCCTTAAGCTCACGCCTAGAGTTAGTAGGAGGAGAGGGGATCCAAAGGACCTGTTTGCTATTTTTCTTTTGAAAGAGCACAGTCCCCTTCTAAAAAACATGAGGTTTTTTCATATGGGTTTCTCAGTTTCTCACTGACTAGATCCTGGACACAATGGAAAGAAAAAGTATCCGTGTCAACTCAGGAATGTTCATGGAGAAAATCCCCACCATCAAGTCCCATTCTTTGCCACCATGTAAACTGAGTGGTAGCCTTTGGGGGGAAATTTGAGGAAGGGAAATAAACAAATAAAATTCCTACAAAGTATGCAAGGGCAAACAAGGCTAGAAAAGCTAGTATTTTTCAATGGCTTCTGAGGATCCAGGAAGGCCTCCAGGCCAAGCACCAGAAGCACTTCATCCACAGGCCTGCAGGAGCCCCTGTGTGGGGACTGGTTCTAAGGAGCTGCTCCTCTGCCTCGCCTTCCCCCCGGCGTGGTTACCCCAGGCCTGGAATGGTGGACCCCATGAGGGGAAAGAGAGCTGATGCCAGATGGTTTCATCATCCTTTTCTGCTGCCATTAAGTAACCAGTGGGCCAAGGGCTTGCCATGCGCCCCGCAGCTGTCCCATCAGATGTCTTCCCCGCCACAGCCACTCAGTAATGTCACCAGGCCTAAGAGCAGACAGGGAAACACCAAATGGCGCTGAGGCTCGCTCTCCACAGGCTGTGGCTCAAGACCGTTAGGAGAGAGACACCTCATCCCCACGGGGTCACTCGCCTCCCACCCGACGGGAGCGTGGCTGGCACCCAGAGCAAAGGGCTCGTGAAATATTATAAAATCAAACACCCCCAAAGAATGCCCAAAGTTTTGTTCGGTGCCTTTCTCAAAGGCATTTTTACTCTGGACTCTATCTCTTAGTTGGGGGCCTGGTTAGTGGTGGAGGGGCTAAAATGGTCTGGAACCGGACGAATTAAAGCGAAAGTGGTCATTTAGGGAAAACGACTTCTTAGTTTGGGGCAGAAGAAAATGTCTGAAAACATGAGAAATGTGTCTTCTAGCAAATGGCATCAAACAAATGTTGCAAGACCTACCTCCTCACGTGGCACCATGTACTCTCATGCATATACGCTGTGTGAACAAGCGGGTTAAAAGTTAAACAGTCGCCTACGGCTAAGAGAAAGCAGGCGGCCCAGGTAGGAAATGGGCTTGCTGACTTCCAGACTATTACTGTATGTCTTTAGCAGGATCTCGCAGGCACCGGTGTGCAAAAACGGCTGCCCTGCAGGTGCCGGCTATCATGAAATTGGGCTGTTTTAATGTCTGAAATAGCCATCTGACCTTTAATCCAAAGCCATAAATTTATCATTGTCTGAAACCGGTGGACTATCATTCTTATGAAGGCCAGTTTTTAGGATTTAGCATTTACAGAATGCTTAGTCTCTAGTGCATGAAAAGAGACTTAGAATTCACTGGGGTACCCTGGAAAACGGTGAAATAAAAAGGAATTAGCCATTTTGAAGCAGGACATGGTCACACTGCTGAACGAAGTAACAAAGGCGAGAGAAAACAATGCCTGGCGAGATCAAGTTAGTCTATATTTCATAAAATGATAAATACCTAGAAGTCATGTTTATGTATAATGAATTACAATCTTTCCACATTTACCTTAGTAACATTTTACAGGGGTTGTATTTTACTCCCAACTACCAATTATGTCATCATTCTGGCATTTACCTGGACATAATGATACAGAGCCAACCCATTCTTGTAACATAATTCATTGCTTAAAAGTGTTTGTAAAGTCACACGGCATTCTACATACACATAATGACTCAGATATCACTATTAAATTTTACAGATTAAAGTTTAGTAAACCTTAAAAATCTTATGTTGGTTTCTGGGTATCTTATTAATCCTAAAGGAAAAGATGTTCAGCTATTTAAATGTCAATAAATGTGTGACCCTGTAAAAAGCAGACAATGTATAATCTATTATACAATGCCTCACCTACCATTTTAATGGAAGACAGAGACTTGCTTTTTTAACTGTTAAAGGCAGGTCATTTAGACTTTTGCTTCTGCCACAATATTATGCCAGCTATTAAAATATGAAAATACACATATAAAACCCACACATACACACCTTCATACTTCATACTTCCATACCCCAGCGTTTTCCTTTTCTTGACCCATTAAACTCAGGAAAGAACTCACAACTGTACCGTTGGTTTGCATTTATTCATTTTAATTTAGGTTTGAGGAAATAAAACAAGAATTCAGATCTTTTTATAAGCTTGTGGGGTCACCAAATTTAAATTACGCCTCTGCCTGTAAAGCACATTAATAAAAATATATACACAGGGAAATTTAATATGAATGGTGAAAATGCATGGAATTCAGATTTTACTGTCAAACAGCTCAATTAAACAAACTGAATTTTTAAGCAACAAAGGGGAATTGAATCAAATTAGGAACAGAGTGTGATCTGAAATGAGGACCTTTACGAGGGAGGGTGCGGCCCCTTCAGCCATGAGTTTTCTGTCTTTGTTGCCTCAGCAGCTAGAGGAGGCTGGCAGGACTGCAATACAAAAGGATAAAAATGTTCACCGTTGAAACAGAGTTTTTGGCTCCCAATAAATCATCTGTCACTTCATCACGGCGCAGTAGATAATGAGCAATAAAGTTTTCACACTCAGGGAATGAGGACACAGACACAAGAAATACAGCTGAAGCTCTATGTCTGGCTTTTCTGAAAATGGAAGGTGCTTTGTATAAGGAATGACCCTCAGACTTTCTCAAAGAAGAATAGAGCATCCCTACAATAAACAATTCACAGCATTAAAAATTAAATCACATGTATTACTAACTTTAATGACAACAGCATGTTGAGATCGATATATTAAATAAAGCATGATGTTGGTCAAGAAACAGCGCTGTGCTCAGAATCAGCCAAAGCTTGCTGGCACAGGGAGGTCCATACACTAAGTCACTACAATTTTTACTGTCATTATTTTAAATGTTTATGTGCATACAATATTCCCCATTTGGCATTTAAATTGTGCTAACATACCTGTGATTCAAAAATAATTTGTATTCGGATGAGTTCTGTATACTACCCACCCCCCCACCCCCCAAAAAAAAACCCATTGCAAAGAAAAAGAAGTTTGAACTATTGATTCCAAAATCATATGCTTGTATATTCCACAAACGCATCCCTGGAATTTGCAGATGTTCTACAAAGGTTTCACCACAATTTCCCTGAATTGCTTCTGACGTCTATTCACCCATCTCTGCAACCTGCACGTGGGTGGGCTAGATCATAACCAAAACCAACTGGATGGAGAACACAGAAAAGAAAGGAGGGGGTGGAGGTGGAGCAGACTCAACGTCCCACCAGTTGCCCTGAATAAAATATTTCATAGAAAGTGCACACTGAAACTGGCACCATTGAATCTGGGGCTGTAAGATGACCCCCAAAGTACATTCTTCCTGCACCGGTGGCCAGATGGTCAGTGAGTGGTCGGGGAGGGAGCCCTGGGCTCCTGCGTCTGCTGGCTGGGGGCTGGCTTTGGGCGTGGGAAAGAGGGCAGAGCCTGCCTGCCTCTCTTTTTGGGGGCTCTGCCCTCGCTCTGATTGCCAGAATGTGTTCATGAGGACAGGGATAACCTCAAAGCTCTTGGGAGGGGTCCCAGAGCCACACCTCTGGAGGCCAGATGATGTAGGGATGCTGACGCTCAAAGTGCACCCCAGGATGCCTTGCCTGGGTCCAGTCACAGAGCCCTTTCCCCCCAGCTCCTCCTTGGAGGGCGTCCTTGCCTCCCGACCAGCCAAGGCAGGGCCAAGCTGGGCACCTGGAGGGCCATGTGAGCTCTGACTCCAACTCCTGCTTTTCAGAGTCCGACTCCCGGGACAGGTCTCATCACAAATCTTGTGGGGGATGGAGAAACAAATTATAAATTATAAATCAAAATCTGAGTTGAGGTGCTTGCTTGGTTCCCTGGCTGGCTGTGAGCGGCAGTTTGAATGGACCAAGAGCAGCAAAATAACACTGCTTTCAACTAAAGAGAAGAGGAAATTCTCCAAGGCTTATCCTGTGTTCACAGCCTGCGGGGCTGGGTCCAATGGGGCAGCTGGGCTCTGCCAAACCATCTTTCACCAGGACCCTGGGCAGAGCAGGAGGGCAGGGGAGTCCAGGTGGGCTGCTTGCTGGAAGCGGAGGAGACACTCCCCTCTCCTGGAGGGGGCTCCCATGCCAAGCATTTGATGATGGCTGTTGGACAGACAACCAGAAGCAGGCGTGGGTAACAAGAACTTTAGAACACCATCCAGTCCTAAAGCCAGAATTGTCCCGTTAGTTTCCTATCTACTCTGTAAAAAGTTCCTCCATCCCACAAAACCTACAAATTTTAATTAATGCTGCTTGATCTTATTAATGTGTACAAACATATAATGAAAAAACAAATTGCAGCAATTTGCAGTTGAAAGACATTAACTAATACTGTGTGCAAATGAAAAAAATTACACTGATATGTAAATAAATGCAAATACAGATCTTACTGTATTTTGTGTCTAGTTTCTAAGAAAGTCATGTCACTTAAAATCCTTATTTCTCAGTTGTATTCGTTAAAATAACGCATGTTAATTAGATTCTGACAGTCATCTGACAACTGATAAGCTACACAATGTAACTACTAATAATCCTTGCAGCCCATTTTATTATCTTATGAAATTAGAGATTGAACATTGATTATGACTAATAGGGGCTTTCATCCAATAAAGGCAGCGCATGAAGAGAAGTATATAAAAATTGGGTAGCTAGCTTTTGAATAGCTACAAGGAGCTATGTCAAGTCATTAATTAGCAAAAACAAATACTCAGGGTGGAGATTGTAATAGTTGTATGTTTTTAGACCAGGGATGAATTATTTATTTCTAGCCCAGCTACACCGTAGAGTGCAAGTAGAGCTTGTTTAGCAACAATAGTAGAAATATATTTGCTACAGGGCCAGCCTGGTAACACTGCTTGTTAAGGCATGCTATTTGTAAGCAAATTTATATGAAAAGTATGCAATGTCTAATACTAAACTACTCCAGCCTCAGACTGAAGGGTGATTTTACAAACGTCCTGTAGCAGTCCATCATCCTTTCATTTTAATGTCTTTATTTTATGATTTTGTTGATGAAATACTACGTACCCAGTGCTCAAAATTCCTTTTAGGCTGCAGGCACTGGCTAGTTGACATGGCAAGCTATATTTTACAGCCATATATTTCAGCTCTCTCTGTCCAAGTTGGAGGACACAGTAGCCAAGATGGTTTTTCATCGCAGAAATATATTTTCATATTTATTTATTGATTTGACTAATGTATCTATTTTTCAATTCACATGCTTATGTTTCAATCCATTAAAGTGATTCATGGTCAAATAATGTTATTGCAAGTACAAAGAGGAGATAAAACCCACTGCACATTTGCTGTAATACAAGAACAAAAATAATAACAAAAAAACATTGCATGATTAAATATAGTTTTAATCCCCAAAAGATCAAAACGAAAATGATGTTTTTAATTATTTCACAAAAAGCCATAAAGTAAAAGTTTGTTTGTTTGTTTTAGAAAAAAGTACGATGCAATTACCTATGAAATAAGTTTTCCAGTAATAAATATTTTGTGGACATGTCTTAACAAGATTAAGTACACAATATGGACTTAGCATAAGGCATGAAATTAACAACAAAATAAAAAACTAAAACAGGTCTCAATTACTCACCAGGAGAGGACTAGATGGCAAAGCTGACCAGCTCAGAGATGGAAGAACTTCATCCTGCAAGTGCCTTGCTTACAACAACAAAAATGTTATTGGAATCCTAGATTCTTGGGATGAAGAAGGCCAAGTATACTGGCTTTCCTAATTGGGAGCCAAGCTGACCAGCCACCAAAGTGCTAGGCATGTCTTGAGACCTCCCATTTGGTTTGGCCCTGAAGGGACCCCCTAATGGAGAAGATGGGGGAGGAAACACTCCAGACTCCTGCTTGGCACCTGTCTTCTCACCATCTTACAATAGATTTCATCCTCTTGGAAAGTTTAAGAACTCTTCAATGTTGCAAAATTATAAAAAACATCTGAGTGTGTGTGCACATGTGTATTTGTGTGTGTGTGTTTGGAGAAAGAGTATATATAATATAATATATATATTATTTCAGAACACACCATCTTGCTATGTAATTGCACTTAAATACAAAAGGTGAATGGGATACAGGTGCATGAAGAAATACAAAGCCTAAACCAGCTCACCACGTGAAGGGTCAACCCCAGTAATGTAGGCAATAACCCATCGTGGAAACAGAAATGGATGGGTGAAAGGAGAGAGAACTGGGAGGACGTACATGTGGAGGTAGACCTTAAAGGGGAAGTAGGACTTCTCAAAGGAGTTCAAGAAAATCCCTCCAGGCATGGAATATGGGGCTGTGAGGATACTGGCTCTCTGTGGAGGGTGCAACGTCCACCATGGCTGAGATGGAAAGTGCCTGCCCCAGTGAGGGCAGGGTACAGAGGGTGATGCCAAGGCCAGGTTGGGAAGCTCCTTCAGTCCACATTCAAAGGATGTCATGAACCAGGAATTGTAGTAGGAGCTGGGGTGTTCGCCTCCCCTGTTTTCTAAATATTTCCTATAGATCTGGCCAGACCTTAGCTGCATTTCAAGGAAATATGGAAATAAGAAATTATTACCCGTGGCATGGAGAATGGCTATATCTCATTACTATCACCACATGGGGCTGGCTCTGAGCTTTTCCTGATCTTTTTCCCAGCCTGACCCAGGGGAGGTTTTATAAGCCTGGAAGCGAGGACCTCTCCTTGGCTGACTTGCCCTAGTCTTAGGGTGCATCTTGCTCCGAAAGCTGACGGTAGGGTAAGGTGCCTCCCATGGCAAGTGACCCTTTCCCCCAGGAAGGGTTGGATATGGAGGGAGAGAAATCATTCCTACCAGCTTTGCTGCCTTGTAGGGTCTGCATACGACAGAACTAGAGAATACTCAGAGGATTCAGACAGTGACTCAGGAACACTGGCGGCTTTCTTTCCCAGCCAAGCCCACCACTCCTCTCCGGTCTTTTGCAGGGGCCAGCAGGCGTCTTTCTGTTCCCTGGCCCTTCCAGGCATGTCCCTTTACTGGCCTCTGAACTCCTGGGCTGAAGGAGTAGGGTGGTGCACTGGACACAGAAGGTGCTCAGCGCACTTTTGCTAAATTAAAGAATGACTTCGCTGAATTAAAGATGACCCATTCTCTGGAACTCACCTGAGAGTCTAGATTGCAGGGATTTTTAAATGAGCAAATAGAAGAAAAATAAAAGGCACTTGCAAGCCCACAGTCTAGAAACATCCATTTGGACATTCTTACTTTTTTCCATGAGAACTCATATTTTTTAAACCAAACCTTGGGTTGCCCTATTCAGACTGTTTTACTGCCTGCATTTTACACTAAATATTTTATACTAAATATTGTTCCACAAGTGTTTTCCACAATTCTGAATGGTTGCCTATATTTCATGGTATGAATGTACCATGAACACACATTCTTTTTTTCTATCTCCAAAAGATAGTGCAATAAAAATCTTTGAAGTCAAGTCTTAATTAACATCTACTATTATTTCCATTGGATAAAACTGAAAGTGAAATTTAAAACACTATGAAGTCTTTAACAAGGCAGGCCCTATTATATGCTTTAACTCAGCCCATTTTCCTACACCCTCCCAAGATCAGATGGTATTATTAAAACACTTTTTATAAGTAAGTAAAACAACATTTTATTTTTTATTTGCATTTCATACTACTTAAGTTTAGAGATTTTATGCTTTTTGGCCATTTATATGTCTTTGCTTTTATTTAATATCCTCTTAAATCTTCTGCACATTTTTCTTTCTATAATTTTAATTAACATAATATTTGTTTTGTTAGTTTTTTTAACCACAGAGAAGCATAAAGAAGAAAACTAAACTTGTTCATAATCTCTCTTCAATAATGTCTGTTGATGTTTCTTTGTAAAAAGACATGTATAAGATGAGAAAATTCAACAGCATGCCTCCTGTCTATCCCTAACTCTAGTTCCTCTCCTCAATACAGTAACTATATAAATAGTGTTCTTTGATTCCTACCATACATGCCCTACATACATACATACAGTTATTTACCTGGCTTTCATTACCAGCATAGATTAGAGATTTTCCCATATAATCACAAACCATATCCTTTCTCCTGGCTGGATGTTAACACTTAAACTGTCATATAAGTTACAAAATTTTTTCATGGTTTATTTGCATTATAATTTTTTTAATTTGTGAGTACATTTCTTATAAAGCCAAACCCAGCTCCCCTTCTTTCAGTTTCTACATTGAATACCACACTTACAAAAGCTTTTGCCAGAGGAAGATGAAATAAACTTTCACACAGAGTTTTTTAACATCTATTAATATAGATCTATTCCTAAACTTAAAATATTAATCTTCCTGGTATTTGTTTTTAGCCCAGTTGTAACAAAGGGACCCACCTTTTTCGAAATGCTTAACTAGTTGCCCCAAACTATTTACTGGATAATCTATCCCTTTCTTACTACCTTAAAATGTCATCTTTGTTATAGCTAAATAAATTATTTACATCTCTTTCTGAAATTTTTCTCTCCTACTGATCCATTTGTCCCTGCATGGAGCACATTGTTCTAGTCACTCTAGTATTTTAATATCTAGTAGGTCAAGCCCTCTCTCATTATTCTTATTTTTCAAAATTTCCTTGGCTCTTCTCAGCCATTTATTTTTCCAGATGAACTTTAACAACATTTTGTTAAGTTCCACCCCAAGTTCCTCTGGGACTAGAATTGGATATTCATTGAATTTGTAGATGAATTAGGTGAAAGTTGACATCTGCACTACTAAATCTTCCCACACAGGAACATTATTCTTTATATCCATTTAAGTCTATTTTTTTCTGTCCCTTGGCAAAGTTTTATAATTTTTAATACTTTGCCAGACACTTGTAATTTTGCTCATATTTATTTTATATTTCTGTCACTATTGTAAATAAAATCCTTTTACCTGAAGTGTATGTTTGTTATGTTTTTTGTTTTGTGTTCAATAAAAAATCTAATTTATGCACATAGGTTAAAATTAAGTTAGTTTAAATTGTTAAATATCAGCTAGAAATGACCTAAATTATCTTAGTAGTTTGGTTTTCAGTTGATTCCTTGAAGTTTTATGAATAGTTGTAACAAGTGAAAACAACTCTAAATGTATCTCCTCCATTCCAGTAATCATGTCACTTTTCTTAAATTTCTTTTTACTAAAATTTACAAAATAGCTTTTCCTTTTAAACAAGTGTACATCACAGTGGTTCAACAGACCCCTGTCCCCCTCCCCCTAACACCCACTTCAACCCCTCCCCCTTGGAAATCTTTGAGTTTAATGCTGTTTTGTTCCTTCTGTTTTGCTTTGTTTTTTTGTATTCCACAAATAAGTGAAACCATATAGTATTTGTCTTTCTCTGCCTGGCTTATTTCAACAAGCATAATACCCTCTAGATTCATCCATGTTGTTGCAAATGGCAGGATTTATTTTCTTTTTATGGCTGAATAATATTTCATTGTGTATATGTACCACATCTTCTTTATCCATTCATCTACTGATGGGCACTTAGGTTGCTTCCAGAGCTTGGCTATTGCAAATAGTGCAGTGATAAACAGAGGGGTGCATATGTCCTTTTGAAACAGGGATTTTATTTTCTTTGGAATTACTGGGTCAAATGATATTTTTCGTTTAGTTTTTGAGGAACCTCCACATTGCTTTTCACAGTGGTTGAACCAATTTGCAGTCCCACCAACAGTGTAGGAGGGTTCCCCTTTCTCTGCATCCTCGCCAGCATTTGTTAGGTACAGTAGTGATCACCTGAGGTGCTCCTAACTGCAAGGTCCCAATAAGACCCAGAGGGCAGAGAGCAGATGTCTTATACAAACAATAAAGAAACCTCCCCTTTGCTCCCTGTTGTTATTATCAGGAACAAATGTTAAACTTTATCAAACAACTTGTCTGCATCAAACAAGATAATCCTGTTTTCCCTGTGTTCTACAAATGTGATGGACACACATTTCCTGGGGATGATTCACTCTTGCATATAACAAATACTACGGAGTCTTTAATGTAACACTGTCAAGAGTTTAGAATCTGAACTCAAAAATGTCGGTTCAAATCGTATGTGTACTACTTCCTGGTTGTGTTATAATCAGCGACTTACTTGGCCTTTTTAAGCCATAAACCCTCATGTTCTTGAGGTTTGAGATTCGTGTATATAGAGCCTTTCACAGGAATGTGTTCACTGGATGTTAGACTTCATCTTTATTTTTGAATACTCTGCTCTTTTGAGCTGGGTAATAACTTATTTAAGACTCTTTCATCTATTTTCATAGTAAACTTGATTTATAGCTGTCTTTATATATCTTTATCAAACTTTGATATCAACAATCTTCTAATTTTATAAAATGAAAGGATTTCCTCCTTTTCTATGCTCAGAACTAGTTTCTGTGGAGTAGAAATTGTGACTTGAAGGATGGGAAGAAGTGAAAATCACACTTGAAACCACAGGTGATCGTCAGTGTGCGGTGGTAGAGGGCAAAGTGTTTGGTTTCATCCTTAGTTTCACAGGTTGAAATGGCCCAATCAGGTGTTTCTATCTCTTCTACTGAGTTAATTTTAATATGTATTCCGAAAAACTCATTATGTGTTTACCAAATCTATTGAGACACGTTTTTTCATCTCTGCATCTAGTTATATATGCTCCCTCAGCAATGTGCATTTAGAAAGTTGTTTTCTAAATTTTGTTTTGATCACCCAGAATAAGCTTCTTTTATTCCTTCCAAAGAATCAGCAGTCAATTTTATTCATCAATCACATAAACATTTTTTAAATATTCTAATAGATGATCACCTCCTCATCAATTCCTTTCTCCTTCTATTCTCAGGGAAACTTACGCTTACTTTTCATCTTCTTGAGTAGAATGGTTCATTTTCTTCATTATGGTTAATATTGAAAACATTAACAGCTATAAATTTGCCAATTGATACAGGTGTGGACATATTCTGGGGGACTTCATATGTACCTTCTCATCTCATTTGTTTTAATAAACTATAATTAAAGTTTGTTTCTCCTTTGTGTATTTTTATTAACCTGGTCTTTTCCATAGTAAGGAAAATATTTTTAATTTTCCTGTTTTGTTGTTAGTTTTCAAAGCTATTTCTATTTTTATTGCATTGTCATTGTGTCCATGATAAAACACTCCTTTTTGGGGAATATATTGATGTTTTCTTTTGGCTTATGTGATAGATTTTTTTATATGTTCTGTGGATATTTTAAAATAATGTATATTCACCATAGGGTACAGAGTTTAACATATATTATTAGCATTTTATACACAATTATATTATTGAAATTTCCCATGTAGTATTTTCACTTGATGTTAACAGAAGTATGTTAAACTCCCCCATTAATATTGTAGCTTTGTTTTTCATGAATTTCTATCAGTATTTATGTATTTTTACATGTCACTTATTAGCATCTGATATTTTGTACTATTGTAACTTATATCCATTTGAATTAAACAAGAAAGTCCAAGCTCAGGTGAGATCAAAAGAAGACTTTCTTTTCTGTCCACCACTATCCATCACTTTAAGTCTGCTTCTTCCCACCCCCCAGAATAAATCTTGGGCGAGTCCACCTCCTTTCTGTCAACTTAGGTAAGATCAAATCTTCTGTCACTCTGATTGGAAACGAGTCACAGTTCAGAACTGCATCTGCCCAGTATAACATTCTAACATCCAGTTTCATTGAAAGTTCACATCTGTCCCTCCCATAGCACACACCTGGCACAGGGTCTGGTCTGGGTGAGGGTGCTACTGCCCATCTCTCCTCTGACAGCTGCTCCTCCCCTGGCTCACTGCCACCTGCCCTTCCCAGGAGGGAAGTGAAGACAGACTGAGAAGGGGGTGAGCAGGGGGGCAGGTCACAGGGCCAGCAGCTCCAGGTCTCTTCCCCCACCCACACACCTCACCCTCCTCTCCTACCTCCCTCTTTCTCCTCTTTCTCTCCTTCTCTGTCTTCATCTGACCATCTTCCTATGAAGACACTAGTCATATTGGATCAGGGGCACACCCGATTCCAGTACAAACCCATCTCAACCACTTATACCCTCAATGACCCTATTTCCAAATAAAGTCACATTCTGAGATACTGGGGGTTAGAAAGTCAGCATATGTTTCTGAGGTTGTTATGCGTAACTTCTAATTCAACTCTAGCACCCGTCATCTTGCTGTACCCTGGGACCTAGTAAGCACTCAAAAGTGACTTATGAAAAAGGGTCTGCAAGAAGGACAAAAAACTCCCACACCTGGGCTCAAATGCCACCTCTAGATTACAAATGGATCCTTCTCCCCCTCCAGGCCCCTCGTGGTGGTATGCAGGTGGGCAGGCATTAGCGACCATGAGCAAAAAGCCACCAGAGCCCATTGGTGAGTCCATCAGCCATGGGCCCAGCTGTCCCTGATGTGAGAAAGTTCAGTTTCTGCATCTGCCTGGTGAGTTGGACCAGCTTCAAGGGTGGGGCAGGTCGTGTCCCCTCACTGAGTCCTCCAAACATCTCTAATCCCATACTTCTGGATCCCTGGATGCCACAGGTGCCTCTCTCACTGCCCCCTCCCCTAGGCTGTTGGCCCCTAGAAAGTTCATTTAGGGCTTCGTTGCACAACCTTTCAAAGGTGGAGAAGTTCCATTTCAAAAACAGAGGTGACCCTTATTCTTTGGCTTGTGTGTGTTTAAAGTTGAGTCCTTCCAGGATTTCCAGTCCCAACCATGCTTATCCACTTGTCCTTTTTTCTTAGCAATATCAGACAATGTTCTTATAGAATGGAAAAACCGGTTTTTAATGAATTCTACTTATATCTGATTGTGGTTCAGACACGCAGAATGATCAAAAAACCCAGACTCATCCCTTAATAAATGGAGAGGATCAACTCCCTAAAAATGCTTCTGTATTAGAGGCAGCACAGATCAGTCCTGGATGTTCATGCATATATACAAACAGAAGTTTATCATTCAAATAAGAATATGTAAAGCTTCTCAGGTGTCACTAAACAGTGTCTGGAAAATACTTTTGATCTAAAATATAGCTGGTGAATGCATACGAGGCTCCTGAAGTGATAACTATGCATTGATTAAAGAACGCTTATCCAGCACACATAGGAAAAAGGTGCAAAGCTCTTCCCAGAAAACACAAATAGTGTCTAGAAAAACAGGCCACGGCTCTAGAAAGAAAGAAAAACCAGATGTCCTGCTCAGGCCTGACTCCAAACTGAGAAACCAAAGGAGGAAAGCGCCTCAGCTCAGGACCATCAGCAGGTGGTTTTGGGTGAGCCTGGGGTAAATTTCATGCAAGCAACCTCCTTCAAGCAAACTGGAAGGAAAAACATTTTTTACTTTAGAGATACATGCACTAAAAAACTCACAGAAATCTCCATTCACAATCCAACCATCCAAGGGCTGTTTGAGCAGAACTTACTTCTGCCTACATAGTTGGACAGAAATTCTTGGGGAGATGGCCGGGGTCCGGGACCACACACTCCTGTCCTTCTGCTCATTCATGCAAACCATCAGGGCACTCTGATGGTCTGGAAGCTTGAGAGCAGACTGAGCAGAATCACACGGCTCTTTGCGTGTAGGAGTCTGGTTCTGAGAACCCTGCAGCTCTCTCACATGGTCAGGGGAGCAAACCCCTCTGTAAAGAGAGATGAGCCCCTCGGCGGAGCTGCTCGGACCACCCTCCCCAGGCAAAGTGGCTTCCAAGGAGGCAGTGTTTGCCTGAAGCTGAAGGGACACTGGGCCAGCCGAGGATAGACAGAAGTTTATTCTTTATCACCTATTCTTCCTGCTTCCTGGTATTTCTCTGATGGTTACTGTTCAGAAAACGCTAAGCAAACCCCTCAGACAGAAAAATCAGCAGCTCCATGTTTGGACGCACCGATCTGCGCGTTCCCACGGTTATGGGAAGTGGGCGGAGCCCCTAAGAGTCACCTACTCTTGGGGAAAGTTCTAGTTGCTTTGCTGAAGAGCTGAAAGGGGAAGCTGCACAATTATAAAGGCTACTTTTCACCTCGAGGCGGGAAACCGGGAGCCGCGCAGGTCGTGCTTGAATTTGCAGAGACGGTGGCAGACACTAGCAAGTCCACAGTCCGGACAACTCTCCTGCTTTCACACACAACACAGTAGAGGCAGGCGTAAGCGGAAGTGGGGGTGTGCACGGTCGGAGCCCATCGGAAGCCGGAAGATGTGCCTCAAGTGACATCCTTTTTCACTTATCCCTCTATTCCCTCATGTTTCTTGGAAAGAATAGCAGCAAATAAATGTTTATTAACTGCCCAACTGTATTAAAAGAATACTTCCTTTTAAAGAAAAACGTGCTTGTTTTCAGTGTTTTCTTGGTACCGAACTTCTCTTAAAGTTCATTCAAATGATGCTAAGCAGAAGGATGTTAAAGAGAGACACTAAGCATGTGGGGAAAGATGGATTGGAAGGGCTGGAAGTCCATGGGAAAGTATGACCTTCCACCCAGAAAGGCCCGCCTGAACTAGCGCTGCGTGCCTTGAAACCCTGACCAAGGTGTGCTCGTTTCCTAGTTCTCCCCTAACAAAGTACCACAAACTGGGGGGCTTAAAACAACAGAAATTTACTCTCTCACAGTCTGGAAGTCAAGTCAGAAATCAAGGTGCCCACAGGGCTGGTTCCTGATAGAGGCTCAGAGAAAGCACCGATTCCGCTCCCGTCGCGCAGCCTCCCACGGTTGCTGGCAGCCCCTGGCACTCCTTGGCTTGTGGAAATGTCGCTCCAATCTCTGCCTTCAACTTTGCTTGGCATTTCTCCCCGCGCAACTCTCGGTGTGTCTGCGACGAGTCATATGGGCAGTGGGCCCACTCTATTCCGTTATGATCTCATCTTAACCAATTACATCAGAAACCACATTATTTCCAAATAAGGTCACATTCTGAGATTCCGGGAAGAACAGGAAATCTGGGGGGACTCTACCCAACCACAGTGGGATTTGACCTTGTATTTTAATATGCTACTTTCAGGGCACCTAGTCCAGTACCCTAAGCAGAGCAAACATCCCCGAATTATGTGCTGATGATTAATTTCACCCACCTGTCCTGCGCAGGGCTGGGGATATCAACCTGTCTGCAGGACCGCATGGGCGTGGCTCACGGATGAGCGTAAACAGGTACTCGGTGACCGCTTCAGTCTCCAGAAATCGTGTAAAGGGCAGCAAAATCCTGGACGATTTTGCGGGGAGAGCCTCACGGCAGTTCATGCCTCAGAAAGAGTTAAACTCAGAAAGCAAAGTCACAGAGTCAGTGAAGCCACAAATGTGGAGGGCTCTGCACAGCGTTCAGTCCTAACAGGACCCCTTCTGGGTGCATTGCAGGCAAGTGCTGGCATAGAAAGGACCCCCAAATGAGCCACGAAGACTTCCACTCCATCATGAAGCATTGTTCTCTGGAGTGGGTACCAGTGGGGATGTGTTTGAAACACTTACCATATGTGCCTGAGAAGGGTCTAATTTGTCCATCTTGAAATTTCGCCTTTCTTTTGAAAGGATAGTTAATTTAAAGTAATTTGTTTCACAGGTGAAGCCTTTTTCCGAGTGTTTAATATATCGCCCTTGGTTGCCTGAACAATTAGAAATTGTCACCAAAGAAAAATGTCGCAGTTCATGTAAATAACTGTTTACCTAAAGGAATGGGAATCCGCCAGAGTCAGCACACTTTAATGAGGCATGACAATGGGGAAAGAGCCAGGGCTCGGCTGCATCTGCTAAGCTGACATTGCTTGTGGTAAAAATTGGCCAAAACAACTATTATTTGTTTTTTTCTTGTCAGAAATAATGTAGCTTGAAAATTTTCAACAGGAACATGAGTCTGGACCATTTGTTACTTCTAATGGCCTAATTGTTCTCCTGGCAGATATAAAAAATTGGGGCACTTATGTCATTTACCTAAATTTCTAATTAATACAATAGCAAAAGAGAAATTGGAGCAGCAAAAAAAAAAAAGAACACAGAAAAGTTGAAAAATTCCTCAGTTAGTGCTACTTTATGTGATCTGTCTTTGTTAACTTTCCCACTAGTTTCTCCAACAGCAAGTGTTCGTGATCACCAAATACTGTTTGTTTCTAGAGGAGGAAGGAAAGATAGAGAGCATTTGCTCAGATCCTCAGAGACCCGGGCATTGCTTTTTCAACGAGCAACAAAAAACTGCCTTGAAATGGAAGGTGAGTTACACCACGTGGACATTTTCTATACCCATCGCCAAGCAGAAGAGACACTGGCCCCTCCTATGCAATTGTTACTAATCTGGTATTTGAACATCTTGCAATGGTCAAAGTTGTAAAACAATCTTCTTATCACTGAAGTGCCAATATTCTGTCTGCTGGACTCTTGAGATGTTTCCCTTACAGTTCAAAATAATTCCTCCTCAAACAGAGGTAAAGACACATTCCAGAAATATCATTATGGCTGATGTCAATGATGCCATGATAATGCAAAACAACATTTCCCATTTTGTGTTTGTTGGAACCATAATTCCATGAGATGCTTGGTGAGAAAAAAAGATAAAATAATTAGGGAAAGTGCACTGTCTTTCCCTTAGACACCATGCCCATTCACATTTTGAAGGTTCTGAGAATTTGGCAGTAAAGAAACCTCTCTCAAGTTATTTAATTCATTATTTTCCAAATGTATGTGACCTTACAATCCTTACTTTTCCATGGAAAAAAATTACATCTTGCAGAAAAAAGAAATGAGGAGTCCAACCCTGGTACTGAGACCCTTTCTAGCTTTTGAAGCAATCCAGTCTTGGCTTAAGAGAGGTGAAGTACAGGAAACACCTAGTAGAGGGGGAGCTGGAAAGAAGTCAGTGCCCAATAAATGTTAGGTGATTAGGACAGGAGGAAGAGGGAGAAATTCTTTAAAGTAAACAAATGTCTTCTGAGACTTTCCTCCAGAGCTTATAGAATCAGAGGCCTTGATTTTGGACCTCTGGCTTCAAGAACTGTGAGACAATGAGTTCCAGCTGTTCTAAGGCCACCCAGTGTGGTGCTTCCTTATAGCAGCCCCAAGAAGCTGATGCAGGCACAATGAAATGGGCAGATATCTGGGAACAGCCATCATGTGCCCTCCTCCAGTCCCCTCTTCTCCAAACCTCACACACCCAGTTCCCATAACAGCTCTTTCTATGGCCAAGCCTCCCGATCTTTCAAAAGTAGTCAACATCCTCTGTGTATAGTCCAGCTAAAGGGAGTTCTTTCTCAAAGGTAGCATCCCACTTCTTTATGGTGAAGCCAACACGGTGGACAATGATTTCTACTCTGTAGCTCTAAACATGTATTTTGAATCACGATCAATCAGATTCTCCAAACAGCCTTAACGGGAAGCACAAGACCTCCTGTAGACCTTCATTCCATCTTCTCTTCCTCTCTTCTCATTCTCCAGCTAACGGTATCCATTTCCATGATTTCAAATATCACCTAAGGTCTAATGATGCCCACATTTATTTCCAGTCTGTATGTATCTTTTATTTGAGATCCCTAACTTGGAAAGCTCAACTTATATATTATATGTGTGAAACAGACTGTGTGACTCCTGTCCTTTGCCCACACTCTGAGCAGCCACCCCACTTCCCCACATCAGGAATAACACTATCTCTCCAGCTTCTCACTCTGAAAACCAAGGAGTCTTCCATGACAGCCTCCTGGCACTCAGATGCTCAGATCCAACTCACCAGCCTGAGCTGGGACTTCTCTTACCAACACACTTCTGGAGTGGATCCAGTTCTCCTTGAGCCTCTGCCTGTGCTCTAGTCTCAGCCACTGTCACCTCTCCCCTGAACACCTACGGCAGCCTCCCACCTGCTCCCCTACCTGGCTCTTGACCCCTTCTGTCCATCCTCCAGAAAGCAAGCAGAGGGCACCACATGGAAGAGTGAATGAGATGTGATTCCTTCTATAGAATCATAGTAAAGCTAAAATAAGACCCACACTCCTGAAAGCAGTCTTGGTGACACTGCGTCACCCATTGCCTTCTCCCTGCTTTAGCCACCCTCCTCTGCCACACTCTGGCTCCAGGGTCCTTCCTTTAGTAACAAGCCCCTTCCAGCTTCAGAGCCACCACTCCAGCATCCCTTTTGCCATGGAGGCTCCTCTGCCCACGTCCCAACCACTCCTCCCGCCGGGCTCATGCCGGCTCATGGCTCTCTGTTGTTTCTAGTTTTGCTGTTGCTCATATCTCAAGGCCATCTCATACAGATGTCAGAACATTTCCGTTAAAGTGTCACTTTAAAGAATGTTGATACATGTTGACAAACTGCTCTCCAGAAAGGAGAAAACATTTCTCCTTGTGGACCATCGGGTGGGAATCTGCCCATTGCTATGCCTGTACCGGCGTCCTGGGGCTACCGTAACAAAGCTCCACAAACGGAGTGGCCTACAATGACACGGGTTGACTGTCTCACGGCTCTGGAGGCTGGAAGTCTGAAATCAAGGTGCTGGCAGGGCCGTGGCCCCTGATAGGCCAGGAGAGAACATCCCATGCCCCTTGCCATGCTGGGGTGGGCGCGCACCCCTGCGGCCCCTGGGCTGTAGCAGCTGCAGCCTTGTCATACACCCATCTCACCCCTGTGTTTTCACATCGCCTTCCTCTGTAGATGTCTGTCTGTGTCCCCTTCTCGCATATTGGGTCAGAAGCCTCCCTAAGGACCTCATTTAAACTTGATTACCTCTGTAGAGACCCTATTTCCAAATAAAGTCGCATTCTGAAGGACTAGGGACTGGGATGTCAACACATCCTTCTTGGAGACAAAATTTGACCCCACCAATGCCCTGGCCACCCCCTGGGTGAGCAGACTGACAAAATGCCATCAACCTGGAGATTTCCCGTTGCATTAATCTCATCTGTATATCCGAGGGCAACTGGTGTACTGTTCGCGTTTCTGCATCGCGTGAACTTGTTTCGGGAGCGTCCAGGTCATGCCTTACTGCATTTGTTCCTCATAGGAACTCGCCCCGGCAATCTTTGGCTTCTTCCGCCCCCGCCGCCAGAGGAGGTTCAATGCCCAGTTAGCATAAGGAATCCTGAAGCACTACGTCATCCCCCGGCTGCTGGCGTGGCTCACACTTCAGAAGCATGAAAGTGAACAACTTGCTTCTCCACGGAAAGATTGGGTCTGTTGTCACATAAGATTGGCACTAGCTAAAATTTAATTCCTGAAGCCCCAGAGAAAATTCTAGAAAAGAATATTTCTCATTTGTTAAGTGAAATATACGCCAAACCCGTTTTTCTGTGTGACTCATTTCTACCTATGACAGCCTCGATTATCTCACACTACCCTGCCAATGTGTCTTTTTAAAAGCCCTTTTTATTCATTTCTACTGAACTTTCCAAGTACTGCCTTTATGATGTGAAGTGTGATTTTTTTAAATCATTGAACTGTATTATATTAAAGCAATAAAAAAATGATTATCTAATCCAAATCCCTCCAGTTTACCAATGAGGAAAAGGAGATTTAGGAAGTTAAGCCTCAGATTACATGGGCAACTAGAGGACAGAAGCCAGGCCCAGCTCTCAGCTACGGCTTTCCAGGCATGTGTTCACCACTACTGACCTGGGGAATACCTTAAATGACCATGGTTCTCGTTCAAGACGATAGTAGTTGCTCTTGTTTGTGACTGTGTGACAGCTCTGTGTCTGCTCCTTTGCTCACATGACTCATTTGATACTCAAAACAACCCCCTATTGTAGGCATTCTTCCACTTTCTAGAGTAAGGCCTGGATTCTGTAACTCTCAAGCTGCTGCCAAGTTCACAGAGAAGTGAGTCCAGTGGCCAAGATTTGGCCCAGGTTCCTCAGCTGAGTTTGCTGTTCCCACTATGCTACTGAAATCCAGACATCCCCTAAGACATTTCTGTCACACCAATTTCTGGAATCAGAAAGTTCCTGGGAACAGGATTATTGAAATAGATATCGAAAAACAACAGTGCAATTCTGAAACCTTAGTTCTGAAGCAACAATTTCCTCACTGTTGAGGAAAGATTCTTTTTCCCCCCACCATAAACTAGGAAACATGCACTTCTGGGCCTGAAATACACAATTAAATTTCAATGACCATTATGACATGTTTATAAACAAGATATTTCCTATCTTGCATAGATAGTACCAGCTCCTATTTAAGGTAAAACCTATATCTTGGAAGAGGTATCAGTATTTTTCCCTTCATTATTTTACACATGGTCTTATTGACTCCTTTCATAGTTTTACTGTTAATAATTAAGTCATGAGCCTTATTTCTTAATCCCATTTTATCCTCACTACTCATCCTAATCATTCTTTACATGAAAGGCTTAGTGCTCAGGGTGCAACTGGACAGATACTAATTCACCTTGGAAAAGATACCTTTCCAAAAAGGGAACACGGGCAATTTTTCCATATAAGCAGGCTTAGCAAAGAGGGCCAATGACCTTGGAGGTACTTTAAAAGTGGAAGAGTGCCCCTGCAGGGCGACTCCATCTCAGCAGACAGTGAGTGACCTTCCCGATGGGCAGCGTCCCATTAGTCACATAAAGATGGTCCTGATTTCTCCTGGTCCAGGTAGGTGACTCCGCCGTCGTGGAGCACTGTGACATCCTTCCACTGGAAAAGGCAAGCATCCTACCTGCGGTTCCCACCCTTCTGCCATCTCATCAGTAAGGGTGGGACACACCAGACCCCTGAGATCTGAGATCTCTGTCGGCCCCTCAATGTCCATGGACCTGGACTCTCCACCTTGACGCAGTTGAGAATTTTGAAGCTCTATTCCAGCCTTCTCTGCTGTATGTTTTTCATTTGGGAGGCTCAGAGTGCAGCCTAATTCACCCCATGTCTGAACTGCTTCGGGAGGAACAGCTACCCATGAAAAAAAAATTCCCTCTCTGTTGGAGAGAAATTACTTTAAGCATTGAAGAGTAACATCATTCATCCAGGTAAATCTTGGAGCTGAAACCAGAACACCTCATTACTGATAGATTCCAAGCCAGTCAGAGATGCAGCAGAATAAACACTGATGCCCAGATGCCCATAGCCCCAGGGAGATTATCCTTCAGAACAAGCAGTGGGACTTCTATTCCCTCTTGTTCAAATACCACCGGAACCAAACACACACAGGCACTGCCACTGGACTGCTTCGGATCTGCAGGCCCTTCTACTTAATATAAGGAAGTGTGGCAATTGCTGCTGTGTAGAGGACAGGCAAGACTCTGTGCCCTCAGGACCGAATGGCTGAATAGGGCAAAGTCACCCAAGGTCAGCTCGTGGCTGTGGGGTACAGCTGATTTGGAGGTGACCTCTTGCTCCCGGTCTCGGCAGACACAGGCCACCTAACCTCCTTGAGTCTCAGTATCCTCATTGGCAAATGGGGATAACAATATCCATTCTTCAAAGGCTGAAAGCATTAAATGAGATAACCAATATAGATGTAGAGATAAATATCTATACTAGTGACACACTCATTAAACAGTCACCATGATTACTGATAAAATGGGACTCCATTATTGACAGTAAACCAGCTGAAATAAATTTGCAGTGTGGGACAGTCATTCACTTTTACTTTAATTAATCAGTTTAAATATTAACACTTCTAAAGAGAATCATTTAAAAGAAAAATTATAAAAGTAAGCTTTAATAGCTTGTGATCTATTTTTAAATCTGCTACTTCCTAGTTGAAGACTTTGATTAAATAGTTTACCAATGTTTTATCTTAGATTTCTCATCTATGAAATAGAGACTATTAGTCATAGCATGGCTAAATACAACTCCAAAACACCAGGATACACTGTTAATAAATGAGAAAAAAACATATAATGAGTGTGCAATAAAATATTATTGATATAATGAAACTTGGATGAAAACAAAGAAATACTTCAATGGATTACCAAAAATATTTCTGAATCTGTCAGCAGAAGATGAGAGTGACATAACACTTTTTAGCATCTTTTTCATTCTTTCAACATTCAAACAAGTGTCAAGTACTCAACATGAGCCTGTATACTGAGAACATGAGAACACTGAGAAAATAGAGCCCAAGAACTTGGGAAAGAGTGGGGAAGTCAGACAGCAAATTTCTTTTAAAAAATAGCAAATTGTCCATGCTCTAATAGAGGAACATGTAAGGTGTGGGGAGAGCACATGAAAAAAAGACATCTCCATCATTCTGTTCAGATCAAAGAAAGCACCACGGTGGAAGCAAAAGTTGGGTTAAGTCTTGGGGGAAAAAAGGAATAAGAACTCGTAGACAAGTTGATGAACACTTCAGGCAGAAGGGGTGTCATGTGCAAAAGTGCATGGCAGGGACTGCACACAGCACATGCCATCCCAACAGGTGTAACCTGAAGACCACACACAGGAGTTTCAAGTAGGGAGAGGTGGGGGCCGTATGAGGAAAGGTCTTATAACCGAGTGAGAGAGGTTCCACCTCACTTTTGGGAGGAAGGAAACTGTTGATTAAGCAGAAAGCTAACATCAGCCATGGGGGAACAGAACTAGGAGGAATGAGACCACCTGAGAAGCTGGTTAGCAGTTTGGCCAAGAAACTGTGTGGAGTAAGGAAGGAACCTGAGCTTAAGATGATGTTTCTGGCTCAGGTGAGAAGCAAAGTCACTTGTGAACAACAGAGGGCTAAGAGGAGGGGGCCAGGTCTGGCAGGGGTGGAAGGAGGATATAAGCTAAGCTTGGTCACGTAGACTTTTGATTGCTTCAGGGATATTCTCTTAGGGAAACCCATAAAGCAGTTGGAAATATGTGTCTAAAACTTACATCAATATAAAGGGCATTAATAAGAAAGCAGATTTATGGGAGTACATAAGGTTATTCAGGGATGACTTGAAAAGAAATAAGAAAAGGGGTCCAAGGAAGGATCTTGAAAAATGACCAATATTTAGGGTCAGCTTATGGAGAAAAACTCACAAAGACTGGAGAGTGGTTAGAATGTGAGCAGAATTTTAAGAAGAGTGGGTTGAAAGCATATAGCACATTCAGATACCTGAGTGTTTAGAAAGTCAAAGGGAAAAAGGATTTCAAAGAGGGAGTTGGTTGAAGAAAACATAGTAGTGAGGAAGTATACACAGGGTGGGAAAGGTCTTTCTAAGTATACTAGTAATAAAGGTGGAAATTTTAAAAACACAAATAAAAAAAATCAAGGCAGTAGCTTTATACCCTCATATATAAGCAATTATACAAAATGTAAGTGGATTAAGTCTTATATTAAAAAAAACACTGTCAGACTGGATGAAAACAAAAATAACCCAGTATGATGGTACTTCAAGTGATAAATCCTAAATATAGAACACAGAGAGTATAAAGTCAAAGAGTGGAAAATCATATGCTATACAAACCCTGACCAAAAGAAATCTTGGACCTATATATTTATATAAGAAAAAGTAGATTTCAAAACAGGGAAACCCTTTTATCTTTCTCCCCAGTAAGTCTTTCTTGTCAGACTTAAAGAGGGAGGTATCATAATTTCAAAGGATCAATTCACTAGAAAGGATAGCAATTATAAATGTGTATGCACCTGGTAATTTAGCTTCAAAATCCATAAAAGAAAAATTGAAAGAACTAAATGGAGAAGTGGACAAATCTATAATCATAATAGTAGATTTTAGCACATCTTTTACATAAATGATAAACTGAGCAAAAAACAATAAGGTTGTAGAAGATTTGAACACCATGATTAACAAAATTGACCTAATTTGGTATATATAGATCATAGTACCCAGATATGTCTGAATAAACATTCTTTTCAATTGAAGATGGAGTATGTACCAAAATAGACCATATGCCAGGTTCTTGAGCAAATCTCATAGATTTCCAAGGATTAAAATTATTCAGAGTATATTCTCTGATCATAGTGTGTATAAGTTAGAAAACAATGACAAAAATATATCTAAGAATTTCCAACTGCTTAAAAATAAAGCTGTCTACTAATAAGTAACCATCTGAATAACAATATACATTTAAAATTATTTTGAACTGAAGATAACAAGAAATAAAAAGCATATTAAAACATGAGATGTAGTTAAAACAGTGCTTAGAAAAAAACTTATCATCTTAAATTTATATATTAGAAAAGAAAGAAGAAAGGCTGAAAATTAAATACTAAGCATCTATCTCAAGAAGAGAAAAAGCAAATTTAGTTCAAGGAAAGTGAAAGAAAGGATGAAAACAAGATAAGAGCAGAAATCAATAAAATGTTAAGCAAACAAGTTAATTAAATTTACCTGGCATTTTGAGAAAATCATAAAAATGATAAACCTTAGAAATATTGATCAGAAAAACAGTGAAAAAGAAAGAAAATGAAAATTATCCAGTATCAGGAATTTGGAAGGGGACATTACCACAGATTCTACAGACATTAAAACATAAAAAGAAAGCATTATGGACACCTTCATGGCAATGATTTGAAAATATAGAGAAATTGGACAAATTCCTTTTAAAATATAGCCTACCAAACTTACATAAGAAGAAATAGAAGATCAGAATAGTCCTATATCATAGCTATAATTGAATTGTTCATTAAAAACCTTTCCACAGAAATAAGTCATACCCAGACGACTTTACTGTTGAATTCTTCCATACATTTAGGAAAGAAATAACATCAATTTCATGCAAACTCCCTTGGAGAACAGAAAGAAAACAAACACTTCCTGATTTGTTTTTGAGGTTATCAAATGCCAAATGTAACTTACAAAACATAAAATATATATATAGTACTCTCTCTCTCTCTCTCCTCTCTCTCTCTCTCTATAATATATTTATATATATATGTATATATATAATATATATGTAACAACATATTTGTAATTTAACAACATACTATATATTGTAAAGGAAGTGTATATATATGTATATAATATATATAAACACACATTTATATATATTTATATTTTCACATACTTACATGTAGATATAATGTATATTTACATATAACTTTTGTATGACCACATGAACAAAGAAATAAATACAAAAAATAGCTATTGTTATTTCATGTAGCTAGAATTATATTTTCTTTTTTCATTATTTCAGAATTTTCCAATTTTTTTGAAATAAGGATGTGTTAGTTTTATGTTGAAGAATAGTATACTGTTTCATTTTGAACAAAAAATCAAGTAAATGTTAAAGCATGATAAATTTTTGACCGAAGTCAGAGAAAATATCTTAACAGTACCCCCTTATATTGGCAATTTTAGTTAATACAAATTAAATTCAATAAGTTATAGTGGATTTGGGGCTGAAAGGTGAAGTGAGGAAGTAGAGACAGTAAATAAAAACAGAAATTTCCAAAAAACTTAATCGTGAAGAAAAAGAGAAAGAGACAGCTGTTATGTAATGGGGAGGAGCCCAATGAGAGAGAACATTTTTAATATTGGAGAAAATGTTAATATGGGAGAAATCTGAACTAGTGTATAGTCTCAAAGGAAGGAGAGGAACCAGAAAAACAAGAACAAATAAAACTCTATTTACAGATTAAGCCTCTGGGACAGCTGGAGGCAGCAGTGAGTTAGGCCCCCATCCCCGTCTGTCTTTACTGTGCTCTGCTTCCCTTTTACACTCTTAGAACTGTTGCCCTTTCTTTCTGAGCGTCCTTACCCTGCCAGGAGCTCATTCAAAGCACATCCCTGGAACCTAGGACATCGCCCTCCAGCAGCATCTGCTACAGGTACACTGAGGAACAATTCAGGAGGAAAGCAAATTCTCTGCTGCATCACTACCTCTGGGCCTGAGTTCATCCTGTCCTTGGAAACTCTTCTCAGATGCTCACCTTGCCGCGCTATGGCACCCTCCTGCCCCGCCCCACCTAGAACCTGCTCTCCTCCCCTTTGCTCCTCAGCACCAGTGTTTACCGGGTATCTTTAATGACCAAAGATTTGACTCTCTGACATATCTGACTTCCTTGTGCAATGTTCAAGATTACTCAGTATTCATGAATATTCATCCATTGGAAAGAAGGAAAATAATTGACTCAAAGGGTAAGATCTGCTGTCAAAGGGGGTTGGGGGCAGAGAAGAAATAAAAGCAGATTTGAGGAGCCTGAAGTTTTAAGAATATGATGTGTGAATCTTGTTCTAGGGGTGGGAAAGAGAAAACTCTTATGAATAAGGGAAATAATATAATTATTTTTTTCTTACTCATGAAAGTCGGTTACTGAGGCAAACTCTAGCCCCAGCCCCTCCAGCCATCTATAGAAACAATAGAAACTTGTCTGGAATAAGGTGGAAAATGACCTCTTAAGGACTCTGGTTTATTTTTGACAAGACACAGTTGGTGAATCATAAAGTTTTGCAAGTGTCTTAAAAAGATGACGGTATTCTTCCTGGCATGCATCTGGAATCCTCCTTATGTCTCCATTGTACCAGTGGAAGTCCTGTCCCCAAACCCAATTGCCCCCTTCCAAATGATAATAACCTATCTAATCCCCTCCCCCTCAAAATTCAAGGGTAGATCACTGGACAGTAGTTAGAGACATTTTTGGCAATGGAAGGAAAAAAAAATTTTTTTAATTTGAGCAACAGATGGACAATTGCATATTTCATTGTGGCTGGCAGCTTGCCTTTTCTTAAAAAGCATTCATGAGCCTGCCAGGGGGGCCTCAGGTGCTCCCGGCTGGCTCTCACTAACCAGGGTGGGCACGGGGCCAAGGCATCCTCGTTGCCGTGCCCTGCTGGCATTTTCAAGTTTTCTGCAGCTTAGGATCCTGACTGGCTTTCAGCCAGGGTGACTGCTTTGTGCAGTGCATCAAAGCCCCTGACCATTTCTGGAAGCAGAGATGGTGTCTGCAGCCTCCACTGAATCCACAGCAGGTCAGTGCTTTCTCCCAAGGAAGGTGCAACCCATATTTTCCAGCAATTGCTTGATCCCATCTGTTTTCAGGTTTGGAGACATTTGAGGAAAATGCAGGGGTCAATGCTCCATGAATGTGTCTATGCACACAGTGTATGCTCTTCCTACTGTTTAGAAAATTTGTAGGTCATGAGGTTGGAAGGCAGTGGGCTAGTAGCTTTAAAAACACACAGAAACCTAGAACTAAAAGCAGTGTTGGATGTCATGCAGCATACTGGCTTCATTTAAAGGATGGAGAAATAGAGACCTTAAAGTCACTCCCACAAAGTCTGTAGTGAAACAGAGGTCAGTCCCTGGCACCCTGAAGCAAACCCTCCCATTCAAGAACCACTGGAATCCCTGATCTGCCATCATGGTTTCCCCTGAGACTCCTTTTATCTCTTTCCCTAGAAAGAATGAGTGTGCCCATAGCACCCTAGTGACACGGTGGCTATGATACCAGCAGCCATGTTTCCTTGTCTGTGTAGTGACCTGTCTCCACCACCAGCCTGGGGGCACCAGAGACAGACTGACCTTGCCAGCTTTTGCATCCCAGAACCTAGCATTTAGAAACACTCAGTAAAAATTCTCTAGGACATTCCAACTGTATGTTGGCATTGACATTTCTATCCACACCAGCATATACAGCAAAGGATGCTTACTAAGCATGATCAGAGAATTCCAGAAGACGCTAAACCTTGCACAGTTCAGGAAGAATCACCCCTGGCTGAAGTCAGTCACCCAATCTGCTCAGTGTTGGTGACGTGCACAAAATGCAGAGAGGTCAAGCGGAAGTTTGAGCAAGAGAGACAGAAGTCCTTTCAGCTGCCACGCCTACAGGGGAGGCTCCTGGGTAGCCCCCGTGTTCTCCTGGTTCCTTAGTTCTGCCAAGGTCACAGTTAATCCTTCCTACCCAGAAGCCACTCCTGCTCCACTTTCTCCCTTTTTTGGGTCCCCTTGGGAATCAAAATAAAGAGTGGGCCCCCAGAATGAGAACATGACATGTGGCATGCTGAAACTCTTGATTTAACACCCTTCCCCTTGATCTGGAGAAGGTGCACCAGTGATCACGTGACCCTGTTTCTAATGGCCTCTTCTCCTGGGCTGTCTAACATCCACTTCCATGCCTCCAGCTACCTATAGCCTCTGCCACCGCCTGAAGCCTGATTCATCCTCCTTGGAGGTAGCGCTTATATTCGGTGCTGAGCAATCCAGGTCACGGGCTCGGGCTTGGGAGCATAGCGAGGAGCCTTGCACAGCTCCTGGAGAGAGCAGCAGCACACAGGTCATCTGTCTCCAGGTGCGTGCTGGTAATTCTCCTCTTGGAGCTGTTGCCAGTTATCACTTTGGTTCATACTCTGAAATGCACTCCGTGAAGTGGCCCGTCAAGTGGACTATGACCTGCAGATTTTCACTTCCAGCAACACACCTGTCCACTTGTTATAAGAATGCAGAACCATTTCTTAATGCTCCTCCTCTTTGAATTCTCTCTCCCTATTGTGTTGGAAAAATGCAAATTTAACAATCCAGGATGCAGTAGAACACTTGTTCTTGAAATAAGTTATTTTTGTAAAAGGAAGAGAAGGATAAACAAGTAATTCAAGATATGGTTGCATCAGGAGAAAGGAAGGAAGAGCCGGGGAGGCTGTTCAGTGTGTCCTCACCCAAACTGGGCCTCTGTGGATTGGTAATTACGTCTGAATCTCAGGAGAAGGCACATCAGCCTGCTAAGGACCAGAGAGGCTCACAGGGGCTAAGCCACTGGCCCTGGCCCAGAGTTCCAGGGTCTCTAGTCATGGGTGCATGTGTGGGTGTCCGCTGTCATTAATACATGCGTACATAACACAGGGCTCCACATGGTCAAATGTGAGAGTGTCATAAACCACGGACCATTACTGAGCCAGTTCTGTGCACAGGAGGTCCATATACAAAACCAACACCCGCACCAGTAAGCGGAAGATGAGATACGTGATTTGGCACTTCTTTTTTTTTCATTTTTTTTTTACTAAGGTATTATTGATACACACTCTTAAGAAGGTTTCACATGAAAGAACAATGTGGTTACTACATTTACCCATATTATGAAGTCCCCACCCATACCCCTACGCAGTCACTGTCCTTCAGTGTAGTAAGATGAATCTGGCACTTCTTAATCACTTAGTATACGATTTTGCAATGTTCCTACCTCTCATTCCCTCCCTCCACATCTCCTTCCCGCCCCTTCTCCCTCCCTGACCTCCCTCCCTCCCTCCCTTCTTCTCTGTCTCCTGCTCTTTCTCTCTCATACTATGAACAGAGCCATTTAAACTAATAATAGATCTTTCAGGTCAGCTGTCAATTCAGAGCCCAGACTGTGAACCCCAAACCACATCCTTTCTTTAACATGTTCACTTTCTACTTCCTTTTCATTGACTCTAAAACAAACAAAAGCCCTGGGTTATGAGTGGGTTTCTTTGTTAAGCCTAATAAGAGGCACACACCTATCTTTCTTCTTCTGTGAGGAAGGACAGAACCTTCATCTACATTTTTATTACTACATGAATTTGCTCATTCACGCGCCCATCCAACCAACCCCGTATCAGTGCTACTTGACCAGCACAGTGCCAGTGCTGGAAACAATACAATAGTAGTTCCTGTCACCTGACTCCTGCCTTCCAAGAACTTATTTTCTAGAAGACAGTTTATAAGCACCAAAACGAGCACTCCAAGTAACAAGAACTGTAGACGATCGGCAGTGAAGCCATTGTGGGAGCCGGAGAGGCTGTCATTAACCAGATGTTTCAAGCGTATAAATAATAATATGTACGGAAAGCTCTCTGCAATCCAGCCCATTTGGCAGATAAGTATAGTCATCTGGTTAATCAAATTTTCTATTTTTGCCTTGATCTAAAGCTAAAATTCACATTTAAAGGATATGCTTTATTTCACACTCATATATTTCTTTTCAGATGTTTCAAGACAAGACACTCAGATGGCACAGAATCTGACAGCGTTCTCCACCTTGGTGGTGTGAGAGGGATGCCGACTCTGTCATGACGAGGCGGACAGCTGACTTGCCCTGCCCCATGAGCAGCAGACTTGACAGCCAACAGTGTATCAGACATCTCCACTTGTCTGTCCAATAAGCATTTTAAACTTAAACCCCAAACCAAGCTCTGACTCCCCTGCCCCACCAGATCCTCCAACACTTTCTTCATCTCAGCCACTGGCAGCTCTGTCCTTCCAGGCAGCAGCCATGGGCGCCCCTTTCTCCTGTCTTCTCCTCATACTCCATGTCCAATGACCAAAGAAACATCCATTTGATTCCAAACTAAGACCCTAATCTGATCCCCTGCTGACCACCTGAGCACCAGCTGCCACAGCGAGGTGGCCTGACCACAGCTGCCCCAGCGGTCCGCAGTCTGCCTCTGCCCAGGCCAGGGCATGTCCCTGCTCTGACCCCCACCCGCTCTTGTCTCCCCAGAGTTAGACCAAAGTGCGGACCAGGGTCCGGGCCCTTCCGTGACCTCCAGGCCACATGTCTGCTTGCTCCTCCCTGCTCTTCTTTGTGGGCTGCCTCTGCGGACCCCCAGTCTTTCTCTGCCACATCCGTGTGGCTCACTCACTTCTCTCCTGTGGCCCTTGCTCACTACCACTGTACCCCCAAGCACCACGGCCAGTGCCGGAACATGGCAAGCGTTCTTCACTGCTTGTTGAATGAATGATGTCCTCCAGACTGTCTGGTTCCAAAGCCCTGTGTGAAAGCTGCTGAAGACACCACACGTGCAGACAAGGGGACCTTGCTGGAGGCTTTGGATGTAAGCTAATGATGTGGCTCCTTGGGACAAAAGATCCTATTTGTCATCTCATGAGAGGGACTGATTCCCACCCCTTTGAAAAGGCATCCCAGGCAAGCAACGCATTCAGATAACCTGGCCCCAGGGGTTATCCAGAGACCAAGTAGGTGTCTACTAGAGGACCCAGATTTTCTGAAAGGGCCAGTGTCATTTTGAATGCATCTAGAAGTTGAACTCTGTCCCTTAAAAGTCACTTTAAGTCAGGAACGTATATTCTGCTCTCAGAGAAAAAAAGAAGAAAGTCCCCTTGGGTCAGTTATATGATCCCAGGGCCAAAACCAGAGAATATTCAGGAGAATGTCAGTGCCCCAGGGCCAGGCCCACCAATGAATCTCTACCACGATGGGTTTCTTGGGAAGGACCTGCTTTGTCCTTCCTGGGGAAAGGAGTTTCCTGGGTCCTGGCTTGTCTGAGGTGTCCATGGCACCACTGTAAACCCCGCCCACCCCAAACCCAACAAGTTCCCGTGTCAGCTGCCTCCGCTGAACATCATCTAGGTCCCTGTAGAGATGCTGCATTGCAGGATTTCAGGGAGAAAGCCATATTTCAGTGATGTCCCACCACAAAATCCAGAGGACACACAGAGGAAGCACATTTCAACATGTTGATTTTCCAAGTTCATGATAAGAGGACGTGTAAGCCCACACCTATCATTGTCACCTTTCTGGACTTCATCTGCCAGCCACAGCCTGGAAATAAAGGTGGTTTCCAACAGGTTACACGCAGCCCCATGAGGAGGAGACGATATGCCTCTGGACAGGCAGCAGCGTCTGCAGCGCCCCTGGAGCTGTCCGAGGCTCCTGGCCGGCAGACCCAGGCCTGCCACGTCTGCCCCTCCCTGCCCACCTCCCTTCGGGCCCTGAGCTCCATGCCGCTGACTCCCTCAGCTCTCCCCGCCCTCGCCCAGCCCACTGTGGTGGGCTACCTGGGGTTCACCGTCAGAGCTGCAGGTGCCCAGGCAGTCAGCCTTCTGCAGTGGAGCATGGACGCCCCAGCTTAATCCACTCGAGAGGCAAAGAGATTTGAATGTGGTCCTGTTGCAGCGTCGACCACAACATAGCTGCTCCATGAGAACACAAGTGCCGGTGAGGACATGAGAGGAATCCTGCAAGAGTCAATATGCAATAGGAGACCTGAATCCTGCTTTCATTCTCACATGGGGTCCTTTCTGGAATGCCTGGTCCTCTGGGCCGCCCTCCTGATCCAGGAAGCTGCCATTGCTGTAATGTCATGAAGGTCCCCATGGAGGGCCCCCAGGGAAAGACACATCCTTCCTCACCTGAGAACTAGCTTCCAGGTAGCAGGCCAGCCAAGCAAGGGACAACAAGATAACAAAGTAACTTAGCAACCACAGCAAAAAGAACACGGCTCCCACCGCGGCTGCCTCTTTGGCCAACCTGGAGGACAGACAGGCACCCACCACTGAGCGCTCTGTCACAACAGAGGGTGAGTGGCCCCCACTGCGGGGAACAGCGCCTCCCTACCAGGGAGCCGTTTGTAGCAAACCGTCCACAATATGAAAATGTATTTAATGCAATTAATAATTTAAGAAGTGAGCACGTGTGCTCTTGGAGAGTTAAATGCTTGTCAGAGTGATGGATGCACGCTTCACCACCAGTACGTTTCGTCTGAAGAGCAGAGGGATTTTGCAAACTTGTGTTGACCTTGGGTTGCCGTATATAGGAGGCAGATTTCGAAGGCAGGCCTACTTAAGGAGGAACAGTGCGTCAGCTCCCAATTTACAGCCCTTTCCCCAATTAAAGGACTGTAAAAACATTAAAATTAATGCAGTCTTAACTCTGAGAGCAGGCCCTACTTTCTTAATTAGTGCATAATTATTCAGTTTTTGATATCCTGGAAAATTATCACATGAAAATTATTTTAGGCAGAGTAACAATAGCAAAAACTCCCTCCCCCACTCTATTAACATGTGGAAGTAATTAACACTTTATTACAGTGAAAATACTATTACTGCTAATGTTTAATGACTTTTGCCATTGCATCCTAAGCAGGAAATTCAGAAGGCTGTGAAGTGATGGTTTCCTATAAATATATTACAAATGACTTGCAAAGATTATGATGGTTTGAACTAACTGCATTAGAAATCAGAGGCCATCGACACTGAGTTGCTAAAAGCTTAGTGGGCAAAGAAATGTAATTTGGTGTGAACTCACAGGGAGAGGGTACCACATAATCACCCGGGCCTGCCCTGCACTAGCAGCCAGCACCATGCCAGCATGGCCTTTGGTTAATAAAACACTCTGCTCTGCTATGCTCACGGACACTCTCAAATGGATAGTCAAACACCTGGAAGTTCGAGACACCAGGAAAAAATTAAAATTAAATTTCTCCAGCTGAACCCACTAGAAATGATGGCAGGACTTAAGTGCTTTGATAACCGGGAAGTGTTAGCTGTGTTTGGAGTGTGGTACAGATTAGGATAGCGCTTGCATAAAGACCTAGATATCAGACGCCTACCTCAGCTGGTTCATGATGAGAGCAATGTATGCATGATGTAGAAACAGCTACAGAAGTCGATGTGGATTGTGCTTGAGCCATGGACTCTGCACACGGAGGGCTAAGGAAGAGGAGTTTCCTCAGTGGGTGCTGCCTTCAACACTGTGGTTGGGGCGTCTCGTGAATGAGCCACTGTTCACAACTGGGTTCAGCCGGGAACATGGAAATGTCAGCTTCTTTTTTCATTTTATTTTATTTTAAAAATTTGTTTATTTTTATTGGCTTATTCATTGCAAAATGGTGCAGCAACTTCCATACAAGATCAGGATAGTAAAAAGTACTACAAATAAACACAGGATGAAGGTGGGGGCAGAAAATGCAAGTGACCTTGGCTCCGTTGCTGGAAGCGTCCCATGCCAGGTGCAGCTAACGAGGCCCACGTGCAGTCAGTACCATGCAGTGAAGCTTGGGTTCTCTAAAATTTTAATATTATCCTTGAGCAGCGGTGAAAACTTTGTTTCTTCTGGGTCTTTTATTCCCTTGTTTACATTCATTCCTGGGGTGTTTGTTAATTAGCTCTCTTGTAAGAAAAATGCTCCAGAAACACATCTTGAGCAAAGCAGGGAGACCACTTCCACCACTTCCCAGAAATGGAAAGAAGACCCACTCACATGGGCCAGAAGACCTCCAAGTGGCTTCCAAGCCACACATTCACTGTGAATCCTGAACGGAGCTGGGATGCCCCAGCTAAACTGGAGGAGTCAGAGACACGGGAACCCGTGATGCCAGAGGCTACCGCTGCCCAGGAACTGGGATCCTGGCAACAGGATGTTCCTGCATGGTGACACGCGCCGGATTCGTGCCATGGCAGCCGGGGGTGGAAGGGAGCTGGGGCCATCCACTCACACCCCACCCCCTCCTTCAAAGCGGGGACCCACCAGCCAGCCTAGGAGGCCATCATCTCCTTTCAGCAGACACCTCTGTTGTCTGCAGGCCCTGTTTATGTCTGGAAGGCAGGCCTTGTGAAGCTAGTTAAGACTTCAGGTAAAAGTCTAAATTCCTTGAACCTGGGGCCCTGTGCAGGCTCCTTTGCCCCCGTGGCCCCCAGGAACGTTTACAAAAGTGCCTGGTCGGCAAGTGATGCAGGAGAGGCACTCTGGGCCGACAACCAGGAGCACGTATTATAGAGGACAGAGTCAGGGCCCAGTGAGCCCTGGTCCTCCCTCACACCGCTGCGTGGGAACTGGGACAGCTTACCCGCTTCTCAGAACCCCATTTCTTTGGGGGAAAAGGGAGGCTGTCACGGGGCTATTGGAAGATTAGAGATTTCACATGCTAAAAGCACGTACAACAGTAATGGCCTGTGATAAAGGCTACATCTGAGTGTGCTCATAGTACTAACATTACTATGATTACATCCACGCCATCCATGACACGGGCAGTTCTCTAACTGCACAGAAACATGGTTGAAGCGGTCAGCTTGGCGACCATGACCATTGTTATTCCCCCAGGCTGCTCCACGGGATGCGTGTCACTCATTTCTGCTGTCTGTCTGCTACTCTCCCTGTCCAGCGAATTTCCTACCTTGGAAGTATTGCTGATGGACAAAGTGAAGAAGATGGAGAAGGCATGGAACCACTCCATCCCCCTTGCCCACTGGAGCCCATGGACGCCTGGGCCCACCTGGGAGGTGGTACACACGCATGTGTGTCTGGAGCCAGCCAGCATGGAGCAAAGGGCCGGTCACCCTGCATGAGGTCGCAGCCATCTCTTCCCATCTTGATAAGGAGGAAGCATTCATATGGCCCCGAGGAGGAGCGACTGAGCCCTGCGGATGGTCTGCTGAAGACCAAAGGCAGGGGGAAGAAGAAACTGAGTGAGAAGGAAAATGAGAGAGTCGGGTAGAGACCCCACCACCCCACAGTCATAGGCCTGCATGTGACCAAGAGAAACTCATGCATGTGCCCCAGAAGGCCATGAACAAATGTCCATGGCAGCACTGCTCCTAATGGAAACACTGGAAATAACCTCTCAGATGACCACGGTCCTGAAAAAGGGTGTATAAATGGATGCATATTCACACAATGGAATATGATACAGAAACTGAGTGAATGGACTACAGCTACTTACAACAACATGGATGGATCTTGAAATATAATAGGGAGCAGAAAAGGCCAGCCCTAGAAGGCTACATGCAGAAAGACACCATTTTTATAGACCCAGGAACAAACAAAACTAAATAGCATACTGCCAAACATGTATACATTCCTAATAAAACATACTTTAAAATTCCATTTCCTTCCCTTTTAGGAAAGTGAGTTTTCTGGGGTGAGGATTTGGGGGCATGAATGAGGGGGAATACAGAGAGGCAGGTAGGTAATGTTGTGGTTCTCATGTTAAACATTGGGTTTATTATCTGTCTGGGCTCCATAGGTAATATACATGGGACCCACAATCTTTGCATGGATTAAACAACTACTT
>JAVSCE010017972.1:0-19167 GCA_032199065.1 Smutsia gigantea
ACTGATGGACAGTGACTGCATTGGGGTATGGGGGGGGACTTGGTAATATGGGTAAATGTAGTAACCACATTGCTTTTTCATGTGAAATCTTCATAAGAGTGTATATCAATGATACCTTAAGAAAAGGAAAAAAAAACGAGCATGGATCAGAGATGACATCTGTCCTGAAGGCATTCACAGCTCACAGGGAAGTGGGGTGCATAAAAAGTCATCCCAATCCAAGGGGCCGAGGGCTGCCTGTGAGGTGTGCACAAGGCCCCCCACTGACTCTGGGGCGAGTTCCTCTGCCTGACATCTTCCCGGCTACTCAGCCAGATTAGTCTTTTTAATTCCAGCCATTCTGGTGGGTGTGTAGGTGCGTCGCACTGCGGTTCAGGGGGCGCTTCCTGCTACAGCTAATGAGCTCAGCCCCTCTGCATAGGGTGACTGCCCATTTGGGGGTCTTATTTTGCGGATGTATGTATTCCAAGAGTCCTCTTCCACCTGGTGATAGGTCTCTTCATTCTTTTAATTGTGTTTTCTGATGAAAAAAATTCTTAATTTTAATGTGGCCCACTTTATCAAAGTTTTCTGTAATGTTAGTGCTTTCTCTGTCTTGTTTCAGAAATCTGTCTGTTCTGAGGTCACGAAGGTAAGTTGCCTATGTTCTCTTATGAAAGCTGTGTACACCTTTCACATTTGGATTTACAGGTGGGCCTAAAATCTATCTTGAATTGACTTCTACGTGTGGTGTGGGTTAGGGGTTAGCTTCTTTCATTTTCCTTTTCCATTTGCATATCCAGTTGACCATTTACTGAGAAGACAGTATTTTCTCTACCACACCACACACACACACACACACCACACTGCATTTGTACCTTTTTCATAAACTAGGTGACGATATAAATATAGGTCTATTGTCTTTGCACCAACAACACAGTATCTTAACTACTATAGTTTTAAAACAGGTGTCAGTTCTGGTGGCATAAGTCTTCTACTTTTGTTCTATTGGACGTTTGTATTTTCATATACATCTAGAATCAACTTGCCAATTTGCACACACACACATGCACTCACCCGTGTTTTCCTTGCCCCCATGGGCTGTTACTGAACATCACAAAAAGTTCTGCAGTCCAGGGGCTGCTGAAGTGGGTGCCCATGGAGGTGGGGTTGGAAGCTCCACTGTGTTCTGGAAGCATCGGTGCGGTGGGTCCTTCGGGGATTTGTGTTTCTACAGTGAGGACACCTATGCGAGGCTGCCCCTCTCCAAGAAGGAACTCAAGTTACCCTTCAATGAAAGTCTTAGCAGAGTTTCCTGAAAAATCTTGCTTTCTCTGTGATCCCTGATATAGAAAAGGATGGAATTTAATTATTCTGTCCTGTCCACGAGCCCCACAGCTGCGGCTGGCATACAGCTACAGCTCTCTGCAACGAGCAGGCTCCGCAGCCTCTGATGGGGTTCCCTGCTCTGGCGCATGTTTGGGAGCATAGGGGAAGCACAGGGCAGGGTCCCAGATTTTGCCTGGCCTTGCCCTCTCTATCCTTCCTTCTGAGGTATGTGGCTTAGACAAATCCATCTGTTGGGAGTACTTGCACAAGCGGCTGTCTAGAAGTTAACTGGAAAGGTGGCTTCCCAGGCACAGTTCCTAAGTCCTTTCTGCTACCCATGGGGCTGGGCTCCAAGCCTCATGGGGACCCCTGGCATACTCTGGAGATCCAGGCTGCAGCTGGCTTACTTCCTCCGGTCTCTGACCCTCATGGCAAATTAGATTCCTGTCTGTTACAGGAGCTTAAGCCAGGGACCCTGTGAGGTCTACCTGGGCAGGTTGCCAGTGCAAAGACAGGCAGAATCTGCAACAGTGAGGAGTGGGGGCTGGGACCAGACACTCCAGCACCCGTCCCAGCTCGACTCCCTGCTTATTGTGTGTTCACTTCCTCTTCTGTAGGTGGGAGGGACAGGGCTGATGCAAGGATTTCAAGAGTTGGTACACGCAGAGCCCCAAGCTCTGGCCCGAGTAGGGCAGGTGCCCGGTGGGCACCAGTGGTGCCATGTCAGGCCTTTAACAGTTGAGTGCTCAAGAGCAAAGAGCATGTGTTTCTGGGTCCATTTCTGGCTAGGAGCCTATCAACAAATTTGCCTAATTTAACCATGCCTCACTTTTCACACTGCAAAATGGGGATAGCAGTCTCATTCCTGAGTCTGTTTAAGACCTGTTACTGCATTAGAACTTGCATAGGTTAGAGTTCTTCAGAGAAACCACCAATAGGATGTATGTGTGTATGCGTGTATCTCTATATCTCTGTATGTGTACCTCTATCTATCATCTATCTATCTATCTATATCTATCTATCTATCTATCTACCTACCTATTATTTATCTATCTCTACTTATCATCTATCTATGTCATCTATCTCTGTATATCATCTATATCTATTTGTCTATCTATTTATCTATCTATCTTTCATCTACCTATCATCTATCATCTATCATCTCCCTATTTCTATCATCTATCATCATCTATCATCCATAGGTATTAAGGAATTGGCTTATGCTATTGTGGGGGCTAAAAGTCCAAAATCTCTAGGGCAGGCTAGCAGGCTGGAAACTCAGGCAGGTTTTGCTCCTGTAGTTTTAAGGCAGAATTCCTTCTATAGGAAACCTCAGTTTTATTCTTACGACCTTCAGCTGATTAGCTAAGGCCCACCCACATTGTTCAGAGCAACCTCCTTAAAGTCAACGATTCTAGATGATATCCACATCTACAAATACCCTCAAGACTAGCGCTTGACCAATCGGTGGCACCAGAACCTAGCCATGTTGACCCTCCCCTGGCCAGTGAGTCTCAGGGCCACTAATCCTAGGGGCTCATGGCTGTATAGGGAGTAATTCCTCCTCACCCAGACCAGAGATGTCGGCTTCAGAGCCATGCCCCTCACACACCTTGTGGTGTACATTCACGTCAGAAACAGACCTGGAGACACAGGGATGGGGAGAAGACCTTCCTCGTCCTGACCAATCACCCCGTGCTGCCCTGCCCAGCTGAGCGTCAGGTCCTTCCCTGAGGGATGTCGGGCCTGACTCCTTGGGGAAGCCGTTGAGCACCCCTGAGTTTAGGGTCTGACTCAGAATCCGGGTCTGGCTCTGGTCCCCCAAGGGGCGTCGGGTCTCTGGCCTTCCTAACACTTCCCTGTGAACCCCCCAGCGGAGAGCCAACGTTGGAGCCACCGAGGTCCTAAAGGGCGCCGCCACTTAGCGCCCAATACGGTCCCGGAACCCTGGGTGGGTGGAAAGCGACTAGAAGACTTGGGCCGGGGGCAGGACTGGTGTCTCTTGAGCTCCCACCCGAGGATCGGACAGTCCGACGCCTGGATGTATTCCTTCCCCTAAAAGGCGGAGGGAAATGTAGCCCCTGCTGGAGCCCTCACGAGGGGGACGCACTGACGCAAACTCGGAGGTTCCGGTCCAGGTTCGGGGTCTAGGGCGGTGTCGAGGGATCGGAACTGTAAGCACGTTACCCTCCAGGGGATCTTGCACGGAGCCCCCTCCCCCACTAGGGCCCAATGATGGGCAGTCCTCTCCTTTGGGGGGGGCCCAGGCGCGTCGCGAAGAGAGATGCGGAGTGGTGGAACCGGGGCGCAGACTCTTCATCTTACCGCATTGTTGAGGAAATCCGACTCGTTCAGATCCCCCAAGTCCAGGAAGCTGGATCCGGGGAAGAGCCTGTCGGCCGGGAAAGGCTCCAAGACGGCGTCCATCGCGGCTGGCTCCGGAGACCCCCTTCGGCTGGGCTTCCCTCACTCCAGAGCGGCGGCGCGCCCAGCCCAGAGCTCCCGCCTGGGCGCTGGCAAGCGGGCTGGGGGCTGGTCCCGGGCGAAGCCCCGGGGAAGGGGCGGGCGTAGGCTGCGCGGCCCCGGGCAGGGGGCGCAGGGGGCGCCGAGGCCTTAGGGCAGCGGCGCGGAGCTGGCTGGGCTCAGGGGCCCCGGGCGCACCGCGGGCATTCAGCCGACTCCTCCTCCTGCTCCTCCCGGGGCACAGCTGGCTTCCATGGGGAGCCCGGGAGTGGGGCCGAGGGCTTGAGGAGCCCCCCGGACAAGGTGGGAGCCGGGGGTGGGGGAGCTGAACGCTCCCCCAAGACTGGGTGGCTTCCGGGCGCTCTGCTCTCCCTGCGTCTCCCACTACACGGCTTCTGTCACTTTCCTCTCGGAAATTGGGAGCCCCAGGCTGGTTAGCCCAGCTAGATGAGGCGCCACGCCCCCACATCAATATTCAAGATTCATATTAATAAGAGGGAGCGGCCTGAGAAATCGCCCCTCCTCTTTTAAAGGGACCTCTGCAAGCTAGTCTTCCTTGCCAGTCTATTCTCAGAAAGCTCAAGGTAGGGGCTTGAGGCAAATTATCCTGGAGCCAATAACTGTGTTCCTGGAATACCGGCATCTTGTTAAGGCTTTGCTAACCACTCTCTATATAAAGTTCATGAGGGAGTTATTTCTGTTGGGGGTGGTGGCGTTGTGCATTTTCCTCAGTCCTTGTCCTCGCCGCAACAAAGAATTGAAGGGCAGAGACGCAGTAGTGAAGCAGAGTAAGTTTTATTTAAAGTTACTTAGAAAGTGCAGGCGACCTCAGAGAGAGGGGCGCCCTGAGAGGTTGGGGAAAGTTAAAGTTTCTCACTCAGAAAGGGCGGGCGACCGCAGAAGCACCCTGAAAGGCTGGGGGTGCCCCCTTTTAAGGATTTTTCAGGAATGTGACAAAGGGCTAAGGGTGTGGGCTTGTTAAATGGTCTCAAGTATCTTTCGTGAGACATTAAGTTTCTTATCAGTCCTCTAGGTGATTCTGCAAAATTAGCTTAACACAAGAAATGTACTGCTCTGGTCCCCTCCCAGGATAGCAGCTTCCTCGTTTGGGAGCATATCAATCAAGACTGTCTGCTGTTCCTCCAAGGTGGGCAGAGTTTTTTGTTTGCTAAAGAGTATGTTAAGAATCTTACTTCTTAACTTCCTGGGTTTTTTCAAAATGCAATTTTGGCTTTAAGGTGGGATCTCCCTGTCTCTATTATGTTGTTTATAGCTGGGCCTTTTAGCAGGTTAAAGTAAATCTTAACAATGGCACAATGAAGACATGGGCTGTGCTCAGATACTTCTCTTTATCTGGGGAATATTCAAACATTCAAGGCCTTCCTGCTCTTGACTTTTGAGCTTTAACTAATTAACTCATTAACTCTGAGTCTTTTCTGGCTTTCTAGTTTTAACTGGTTAGCTGAGTCCTTTCTAGGGGGCTTTACTGACCTTATTCTCTGTTCACCCAACTCACATCTATTTTCCTGCCTAACATTTCCATTCTTCCAGTCTTATGCTGGAGCCTGAACCAACTTCAAAGTCAGGGAATTTCATCTCAGAGGCCCCTCAACAGATCTCGTAGTGGGGAGACCTACACATGTCTCCTCCAGGAAGCCTTCCCTGACCCTGAGGCTGGAGGAGTTACCACTGCTATACATTCAGTGGACATCTTGTGCTCACTGCCTACCCTGTGGCGAGTCTAATGTGGTATTGTTATTGTTTTCTTGGGTCCATGTCCTCACTGGACTCAGATCTCTCAGTGCAAGGACTGTATCCTGCTTTCCTGTGTGTGAAAGGGCTGGGTGAACCGCAGAGATGAGGCAAGGAACCCGCTTCTCATCAGTCAACAAGTCCCCTTACTGGCTTTGAAGAGCAGTAAGCTGGAGAACCAGTGACCATGGTGTTTGTTGGCTGGCCACACACTCCATTTCACTGGGTACGTCCAGGTCCCCTGGATTTATTATCTAAGTGACCTGCTCCTGAGTACAGCTTAATCTCTTGAAAGGGCTGATAAACAATCACCAGGCACCTGAACAAATGGAGGTGGTTCAGAAAGGCACTCCCTCAGAGGGTTGGGCACATTGTTTCCTGCCCAGAAGTCATTAATAGGATTAAGTGTGTCCTCCCTGTCTGGGGCTTTAAATTAGCTCAGGAACCAAAAGACCTTTAGGGAGCAGAGATGTCATGCAGTTAAGCCAGGGATGTCACCAAAATTGCTCTCTCAGTGCCACAATGGGAGAAGGGTGCACACTGAGGCTGGGGTAGCTGTTTGCTTTGCCTGGGGTGGTCAAGCGGGCACGTGGCTTTTCCTTCATCTCATGACCCAGTTGACATAGCTCTGGAGAGTGAAGTTCTGACCCTCAAGGCTGTCACATGACTGGTAGCTCCCAGTCCTCCTGGAGAGTTTGCTCCTGAGAAGCTGGGAATACAGCCAATGCTCTGGGGACTGGTTCACCAGCAATGCAATTCTGAGCAGTTAGGTTGGGCCAAAAAGAAATCAGTTGACTCTCAAAACAGTTATGGGTTTCTACTGTGCTGAGACCATGGGTGTTTTCCCCAAATGTTTCACATCTGGCCAACTGGAGAACATTCAAACACTGAGAATGTGGCTGATCCTTTTCAGGGAGTGGGGAGAGGTCTCTGGCTGAGCGAACAAGCCAGTCTGTGGTGGGCTAGCTTGTGGCAGCAGGTGTCTGGAGTCCTGGTCCCTAAACTGGAGTCCCCAAAGGTCCCCAGGGGGACCAGAAGTGCTCCTCTGCCTGAGGCTGGCTGAAAATGGTGCCTGAATTTCTCCCAGCCTGCTCTCTGATTAGAGACAGAGGCAGCATTTAAGTGATTGGGGAACATTATATAGTTTTCGATAAATAGGATTAGAGTGTCCTCACTTTCCTGATTCTTACCCAGGTGAACACCCCAGGAAACCATTGAAAATAATCCTGGGAGACATTCTGGTTCCGGCACCTCGTGGAGCCTGAGAGGCAAGATCTCCCAAAAGAAATCCTAGGGGTGGGGAGGAGTAGAGAAGAGGGAATGGACGTGTAAAGCTTGGCAAGTAAAAGGTGCATGATTTTTTTTTTCTGGGATGAAGGTGATGACAAAGCCCAGCAAAGAGGAGAATGGCAGGGGATTTATTCACACATTCTACAAGTATTATTGAACACCTATTAACAGTCCCTAGACAGGCACTGGAGTTACACTGATGATTAAGAACTTTTCCACTTTGAATGAGGAGAGAATGGGTACAAAAATTTTAAGCAGATGATGGACAGTGACTGTAATGGGGTTGGTGGGGGGGACCTGATGAAGGGGGTAGTTTAATCACCATAATATTGCACATGTAATTGTAGATTAATGATACCAAAATAAACTATAAAAAAATTAAAAAATAAACACAAAATAAATAAATAATCAAAAAAAATTTTTAAGGAGATAATTTCAGGTAGGGACAGGACTGTGAAGAAAATAAAATAGTAAGATACGATTGAATGGGTTAGCAAGTCCCCTGGGAAGAGGTGAGGTGCTCCGTGAGAACTGAATTGTGACGTAGTCATTTGTGGCGCAAAAGGGAGGGAAAAGCATTTCAGTCAAAGGGAACAGCAGGTAGAAGAGAAGAGAGAGAGGGGGTGGGCAGGCCGTGGCATGGGGGTGAGATGATGAATGTGAACCCCAAAGCCCTCCGCAGCCCCAGGCCTTGTGGTCACACTGCAGCTTGAGGCTCTCTTCTGTTCAAGCACTGAAAAGATTTGCGCCAGTTCAGATTTGAGAGGCCACCTGAAGCCTTCTGCAGACGCACACCCCTTCTACATCATCTCGCCACGTTTTCCAGGAGAGGAAATTAGACAGCTCACCAGGTCGGAAGTCTCAGTTCTGATCCACCAGAGAAGGTCCGCATCCCCCCTGCCAGTCCCTGGGCCTGGTCTCCCACTCCAGCCCCACTCAGTCTCCTCTACTTCTGAAGAGTCAGGAGAAGAAGGTTCTGCATGGGAAAACACAGACTGTAGACGCCCCTCTAACGGGCTTGGGAACACCTGGTCATTGCTCTCCAGCAGTGGCTGAAGCTGGGAAGTGACGTGCATAAAGATATTCCAACCCAGGCCCTGATGCCCAGGAGAGAAGGGACACAGATGGCTTCCTGCCTGTTCCAGACACTGAAAGTCAGGCGAAGAGAGAGAGGATGGTCCTGCCAGGCTAAGCTGTGAGCAGCAGTGGTGTGTGTGTGAGGACGGGGGCTTGGCTGGACTGACACACTTTGACACCCCTGGAGAGTCCCTGCCTTATCTCTGGGTCCTAGTTTTCATATCTATAAAACAGAGAGGTATTAAGGGACCCTAGAGTCTGGTCCAACTGTGCCCTTACTAGGACAAGGCCCAGAGGGGAGCTGGGAGGGTGGGGTGAAGAACCTGCCTCCTTAGGCCTGACACTTTGATTTTTCAGGCTCCCACTCAGAGTCTCCAGGAAGGTGCAAGGCTGGGTATTTACACTCGGCAGGCAGGCCCTGGGTGGTGGTGAGAAGGTCACCCAAAGTAAACCTGTCTTGTTTGCCTGGATCGTAAAGGGAAAAAAGCTTTGGCACATCTAACAGGAACTTCTGAGAAATGAAAACATATTCATCCTGGAGATTAGACTGACTTCCGGGGCACAGATGGGGGTTGGTGGGGGGACTTTGTTCTCTATGGCTCCCTAAAATGGGCTGCATGGCTCCCCTCCCTGCCCCTGCTGGGGCTAGACACCGGAGTCCCTGCCAGGCAGGTGGGAGTGGGCTCCAGACCCCAGCTCTCACTCTTCACCATCCCCTTGGCCTGTGGTTCCCTCCCTGCTCCACCCTGAACCATAAAAATACCTGACATTTATTGAGTACTTGCTTTGTGCCAGACACTAAATAGTTTACTTATATTATCTCTTTTGATTCTTAGAATAAGCTTATAAGATATATATCATATTCTTTGATTCTGAGATGTACATTTTAGCATCACTGAAATCAGAATGTGTCTTAAAATCAATGGATTGTTACAGTTGAATAGATAGTGTTTTTTCTTTATTAATGTACATAAAATAATGGCAGACTATATAACTAAAGACACTTTGGATTCAATGAAACATTATATTATTATTATCCCCAATCTGCAGATGAGAAAACCAAGGCTCAGAGAGTATACATAACTTACCACTCACTCCTTTATTTTACAGAAAACCAAGGCCTGGGGCTATAAGAGGCTTGCCTTAGGTCACCCAGCTTAGATGGGGCAGAGACAGGACTGAAATCAGGCCTCCAGACTCCGCACTTAGGACCCTTTCCACTCACCCGGGATGACCTAGGTTTGCTCACTAGGGAGAGGCAGGAGCCGAGGGGAGGGCCTAGCAGGGCCTTCCAGGGCTTTCCTCACAGCTAGTGAATCACCAGCCACCCTGCCTTGGAAAAGGGCCTTTAAAGATAGATTTTTTTCGCTCTCCAAATTCTCTGAAGACTGAAGTTCCTTAAGGACTAAGAAAACACTTGCCTCCCTTCCAGCTCCTTTTCCTGGTAATTATTCTATCTTCACTTTCCCTGAATATATGCTCTACCGTCCCATTTGTGGACTGAAGGCAAGCCCGCCCCTTGGCCCTATGTCTGCCTGCTGCCTGGGGAACAGCTCCACCCACTTCCTGCTTTGCTCTCAGTCCTGCTCTGAATTTACCCTTCCTTCTTCCACCGCGAATCACCTGCACCAACCCTGCTTCTAGATGCTTCTATAACCCAGGCCTCTGGCTCCAACCCCAAAGACACTCAAGCATACAGTTCTCCATCCCTCCTGCCTTCTGAACCTAAAGTCAAGGGAGAAAAATCAACAAAGCCAGTCTTTGCTCTTGCCTAGGTGAGTCCTCACGTTGCCGGGGACACTTCCCTGCAAATCCTGCCCCACCTAGGGCTGGCAGAGCTAGAACTGTGGGGCTGAGAGGAAGGGCAGAGGTCTGGAAAGTCAGACGCTTGACTCGCCTGTGATCTACTACACTTGCCAAGTCTCTCCACCTCCCCTTCCTGCCTTGGTTTCCCCCATATCCAAGGCTAGTGTGGCTGAAGTGGCTCATTACTAGGAAGCAGAGAGGAAGCACTGGGCATTTAAATCAAAGGCTTTGCTAAAATGCAACTAAGGTACAGTTCAGTTCAGCAGGGACTGAGTCAAGGTTAAGCCAGGGCCTCAGATTCTTCCAGTAAAATGAGGGTTTGGGACAGGATGATCTCTCAAATTCCTTCCTACCAGCTCTGAACTGCTCTAATTCTCTCTCCTTTTGCCCAGAAAACAATTGTGGGCCTTGTGTGAGGAGCCCATGTGTTCCCTGGGCATTCATTGATTGGCCAGGAACTGGGTGTGCAGCCCATAGTGCTGTGACCGTGTGTGCACACACTGCTCCAGGGGATAAACCTGTGTCTGGAGGTGTGGCCCTGTATGGGAGGCTTCTGCCATTCATTCCCATATAGCAGCGTCTGGGGAGAATACATCAGCTCACACCTAGGAGTGGGCCCACCCCTCTGTGCACACCCATGCCAGTGCGTGCGGCTGCAAATCTGGTTTCCATCTCCCAATAGGCAGCAGAGCTGGGGGAGACTGAATGGACTATTAATTGTGCTTTTGCACGTGGCTGAGTTCCATGAATGTGGTCGTAGGAGGGAGCAGCCTGAAGCTATGTGGGGAGTAATGGGGAAGCCACACGACCAGGGTTCCCTGGAGTTTATAGGCATGCTCGGGAGGTGGCAGAGCCCTGGGACCCAAAAGAGTAGGTGGCAGGGGGAGGGAGAGAGTTTCTGAGACTGAGGATCTGGGGACTACAGGGAAGATACTAGCTAGGTTTGGGGCAATTTCTACATTTGCCTAACCCAGAGACTGGCACACAGTGGGTGTTCAGTAAGTTTGCTGAATGATTAATAGCTGACTGCTTGCATGTATGAAAGATCTCCTTCCTTGGGAGAAGACAGAGGACTGAGTAGGAGGAAGGAAGGAAATGGGCACATCTTAAGCACCTACCATATGCTGGCCCCTCGGAGGTCACTGTCAGGCATTTAATTATATTTCAAACACACAAAGGCCCTAAGAGATAGTATCACCCTCACTGCACATACATTCCCTCCTCCCCAGCTTCTTTGACTTCAGGGCCCAGAAAAGCTAGCTGCCTGTGAGCAGTGGGCCTACTTTTAATCTAATAGACAGATTTTGTAGCTCACTGCATCTCCTTCTTTCCTTGGGCTGTCAGGAAGCTCAGAGATTAATTTTCCAGGGCCCACTTGCTGTCACAGGATCTCATAGGAGCACATTTAATTTCACAAACTGACTGCATTCCAGCTTCATCTTGGATTTTTATCCCCCTTTCTCCATATCCTTTTTCCTCTATTAAAAGCCATCTACTGACATTGTCTGTAGTATTTCTCAAATACTTAATACACACTGAAGTAAGGCAAAGTGTAAATACAAAAATATTTTTACTTTTATAGATGGAGAAGGCGAGGCTCAGAGAGGTTGTGTTATTTGTCCAAGGTCACACAGCTATTAAGCAAGAGAGTTGAGAATTTGATCTTGGGTCTATTTGACTTAATTTTTCTATGGTACCAGACTCTAGGACTGGAGAAGTTGCACAGTAATCAAAGGGCTTTCCTGGGAGTTGGGAGGGGCCTGGAGCCTTTGCAGACTCAGCCTTTAATTCTCATGGGCCCCATCCAGGCTCCCCTCTTTGAAGAGCAGGTCCAGGTGGGGGACCCCAACCCAAGTCATGCAAAAGAGGGGGCTCAGGGAGCCATGGGCCTCCCCCATCCTCAGGGACCAGCCCCAGCTGTGGCTGAGGAGAACAAACAGAAAACCAGCAGAACTGGCCTTGGCCAGTTAAAGCAAATATATAATCCAGATGCTCAGAAGACCGTTTCTGGAGCCTCCAGAACTGAAGGGCAGACTAATTCCCTGGAGAAAATGCAGGGACCAATTCCCGGCAGGCCCAGGGGAGCCACATTTTTTTCTCAGTTTTCTATGGCAAGCAAACACCAAGGAGCCAAGGGGCAGGGTGAGGAGCCCCACTGTTGAGTATTCTGCGCCCTGACCCCTCATGTACCTCTTCTAGACCTGCCCACCTAGAGTCTGTCTCCCCTGGGGAGCTCCTGGATGAAGACTTAGAAATTGCCTGCCACGGCAGGCCTTACACTTACCCATTACTGAATTCATTCCTATGGGGGCTGACACCACACACATACTCCACAAAATGAGACCCCTGGGCAAGGCACAAAGAATGAGTCTCATCTAGAGTGGGAGAGAGCTGCAGTGGAGAATGACAGTCTCTGACACTTCAAGGGACACTGTCAGAGAGCCACAGTGACAGAACCAATAAGTAAAGATACCATTCCTTGGGGTTGTCCCAAAGAGTCCTGAGGTCTCCAATGTGGGATGCTTTCAGACACTAGTATGTATAATCTGGAGAAGAAATCATCATAGAAATAATTTTCACAAACTGCTATTTACTGTAGTCCCATCACCCTTCAATGCTCTGCCAGTGCACAGTGCATATGTCAATCTTATGAATCTATAAAGACCTCCTGTAAATCAATAAGACAAAGACCAACAACCCAATAAAAGTGTTAGCAAAGAATATGAACAGTGATTCTGGTACAGTTACACAGTAACATTTATCATGTCTCAGGATCTATGCTAAGCACTTCCTATGTGTTTTTCATTTAAGCTTCACCGCAACCACTGGAGGCAGATGCCATGATTAACCTGTTTTCCTGAGGCTGAGAGAGGTGAAGTAACTGGGCCAAGGTTACACAGCAGCATGGGAAGACTTCTTAGTCCATGCTTATAAGGTATGAGCTGGGATGACAGCCGCTATTTGCTGGGACCCAAGGCCTCAGGAAAATCCATCAGGGACTGGGGAGGGAAGGCAAGGGAGGAGTTGCCAGCTGCTGGGGAATCCTCTCTACCCAGCAAGAAGTACCTTGGGAAGAAGTCTAGAACCCCTAATATCTAGATCGAGGGTTTTTGTTTTTTGTTTATATTTTTAAATTTGAATAGATAATGCATCACATGACTCAAAAAATTAAAAAAAAAAAAGAAAAGTGACCCTCCCATTGCTATATCCTATGTCCTAACCACTAAGTTCCCGACTTCAGCCAGTGTATGATCAGTTTTATTACATTTTTGAGCATCCTTTTATGGTATGTGTGTGTGTGTGTACACATATTTTCTCTTTCTTTTTAACCAAAAAGGAGCATATTATATACACTGTTGTACATCTTTTTCCCTACTTTATCTGTTTTGGAGATCTTCCCATATTAGTACATAGAGAACTTCCTCAGTCTTTTTTTTTTTCTTTTCAATAGCTGTATAGCTGCAAATTGTATTACTGTACCATGGTTTATGTACCTGTTCCCAACTGATGGACATTTGGGTTGTTTCCAATTTTTTACTAGAACAGTGCTATAATGATAGCTATGTTCAAGCACTATATGTCTGTAGAATAAATTCTCAGAAGTGGGATTGCTAGGTCAAAGAGAATGTGTATTTGTAATGTTGATAGATATTGTCAAATATTTCATATCATTTTATATGCCCACCAGCAATGTATGACATTGTCATTTTCTCTACAGTCTCTCAGAAGGCATTATCAAACTTTTGAATGGTTTCTGTTTGCATTTCTGTTATTATTAGTGAGGTTAAGAGTCTTTTTAGATGCCCTAGAGCAATTTATGTTTCCTTTTCTGTAGACTATTCATATTCTTTGACTTTTTAAAATGTGGTGGTTGGTTTTATCTTATTGATTTCTAGAAGCTCTTTATTTGTTAGGGAGATTGTGATATGATTTGCAGAGGCAGTGGGGCCACAACTGGCATCCCTTCTGGGAAAGGCTGTAGAGGAAGATCCTTCCCGACACCTCCACCCAGCAATCTAAGCCCAATCATTTATTCAATGAACATTTATTGAGTGCCTCTTGAGTGTCAGGCTCACTGCTTAGGCACCTGAGACCAGAGATGAACAGACAAACTCCTCAGGTTGCTCGAAGTCCGCTGGAGTACCGGATCTGTAATCAGACAGGTTGCAGTCCAGTGTGAGATGAATTGTGGTTCAGGGATTCAGAATGAGTGCTTCAGGAGCATGGGAGATGAAGCAATAGCTTGTGTCTGTCCCAGTAGACTCTGACATCTGTGTCCACCTGGGGCTGGGTCAGTACTGCAGAGGCTTTGCCTGCCTCCCCTCTCCCTGGGGGTTCAGCTCTCAGAAATGCTCTGCTCCAGGAAGATGGCTCCCTCAGTACATATTTACAGAGTACTTACCACATGCTAATCTTCCCCGAGCCCATCCTGTCCACTCTGCCTCCGTGTGGCCGCCTCCTCTGCACTGTGCTAGTCCTCACTGTCTGGTTCCGCCCTGTCTTGCACTGCTTGCCACCTGCTCCTTGTGCGCATTCCTCCAGTGCTCAGAGGATTGCAATCTCCTGGATCCAAGATGGGATGGTCTCCCATCCCCTTGGTGCTTAGCATCTGGTGACACTCAGTGACCGTTTGTTGGATGACAGATCGTCAGATAGCTTGTTGGACATTAGGGAACTCGGAAGTCATAGCTCACCTGAATTGGGGTGTGTATGGGGAGAGGTGCGAATGGCACATGTTAGGCACAAGAAAGGATGGTGTGCCAAGCTGAAGCCCCAGCATCAGGGCCTAGCCAGGAAAGGGTTAAGCTTGCTGGAGTTTTGTATATGAAATGGCACAGAAAAAAAATGTGCAGACTAGCAATTGAGCCCTGTCTCATCCTACTTCAAATGACATTGTCTGAGCTTCCCCAGCCTCGCCTCCTGCACTAATTACAGACCTTCCCTGAGGAGGAAGACTGGAGCCAGGAGGTCCTCATCATGTGCTCCCTTCCTGGAGGGAGCAAACCCCAATGACGGAGCAAACTCTTGAAGAGAGGCCCAGGGTCCCTCTGATGAGCGTCCCTGCTTCTGCCTGGCTGGGAAAGGGTTGAGAGGTGGGCCTGGACTCGGGGGAGGGCCAAAGTGTAAAATGGGGGCCAGGCCAGACTCCGGCACCTTGGCACTCCACTTGCCCAGGCCTGGGCCCCGTGCCTCTTACCCACCAAGATGGCCGCTGCCAGGGCTGTGTCAGGGCTTCCCCACCGTGGCCGCCTGCCGGCGGCCTCTCCCTGCGGCCTGCGGAGACCTTGCCTTCTTTAATCTTCCATTTATCTCAAGGCCTCACCCCTCGGAGATTGGCTTTGATGTGGGGCCTGCTCCCAGGGGGGAAATCAAAGGTTTCTGAGGCCTGGTCCGGACTTTGCTCACTGACCCCAGCCCGGGAGGGGCCTAGAGGTCTCCTGACCATCAGGGCCAGACTGAGGGGGACCTCAGCAGCCAGGGCCGCAGCCTGGGCCCCAACGCAGAGGAGATGGGTAGGGGTAAGAGCTTTTTTATCACATTGTGCAGGTTACTTTCACACCCATCCCCCCACCACCCGTGACACTGTGATAATAGTAACCCCAATGACAACAATGACAGCATCATTGTGTGCCAGCTAAGCTCCAGGCAGTGGGCTAAGCATCCTCCATCTAACACATTCTTTAACCCTCTATGTGCTGTAGGTATAATTTTGAAAGGGAGGAAACGGAGGGTTATTGCTTCATTCACATTCATAAACACTTCTTGAGTTCCTATTATGTGCCAGGCACTGCCAGGGGACACAGGTCATCAACAAAGGGTCACATATGCATGGTATCATGTCATATAATATAACAATAGTGCCTTGAAGAAAAGTACAGTCCAGAGTGGCAGGGCCATGGTTTTGGACTCAGTGCTGTCTCTTCTGTGAGGAGACAGAGACCAGAGTGGCAGGAGGGAGTTAACCATGTGACTCTCTGGAGAAAGAGTGTCCAGGAGGGGAAAAGAAGGAGCAAAGGTCAAAGGTACTTGTTTTGCTCCAGGCACAGCCAGGAGGCTGGTGGGAGGAAGGGTGGACATGGTAGGAAGTGAGGCTGGGTGATGGAGCAGGAGCTGGGCCCTAGGGGCCACTGCTGAGGAGCTCGGATTTTATCCTGCGTGTGATGGGAGTGACTGGAGAGTCTGAGCATGAGGCTGACTTTATCTAGTTAATGTTTTGAATTGGACACTCAACAGGTAAGTTGCAGGGGTTAACAGCTAGCTCAGGCTCACATGGCTAGCCCGTGGTGAAATGGAGATTCAAACACAGATTCTGTCTGGCTTGAGGATAGCCATTCTGCTGTTGTCTCCCATGAGAGGCTGTGTCCTATTTGCTTCTGTATCCCCCATGCCCAGCAGGGGACCTGGCACAGACTAAATACCCAGCAAAGGCCCAGGGTCTGCCGGATCAGTTCCAGCACTTCCACTGACTAGGCAGTGGGACTGGTAAGTGTCTGAGTCCCAGTTTGTCCATCTGGAAATGGGGGAGAAGACAACCGCTGCCTTGTCTGTAGGAGCCTGCCTGACAGTGATCCCATGAGGTCTGGTGTGCAGAAGGCCTTTGTGCCATGTGAAGCATTAGAAAATGCTCTGCTGTCACATTTCCTTTGTCCTTGCTCCTATGATGGCTCTTGATATGATTCTTTGGGGCACAAATGTGACCTAGAGACTGTTCTGACCCATGGGGCAAGGCATGCTGTGTCACCTGTCTTGGGTACATCTGTTTCCCTGTGTTGACAGCACCGAGAGGGCAGCTGCCTTGGCCTGTGGTCTGGGGGAACTTGACCTCCAGAGTTTGGAGAGAGGGAGTGGAAGATAGAAACAGTGGCTTCCTTCCACCCCCATTCATATTGGGGTCCCTGTTGTTCCCATAGCTCCTTCTATATCCTCTTTCCAACTCTTAGTGGAAGGTATGGGGACATATGTACATCTTTTTATTCTATCCCACCTGCCATGGGCTCCTGAGGGCTGGAAGTATTCCTTGTACTTTGTACCTCAGGGAGCAACACAGTGTCTGGTGTATGATTAGTGCTTAGTAAGTCATGGATGGATGAATGAATGAGTGGTCTGTAGTCCCTGGAATCAGAAAGGCCTTGGACTCTATTTTAGCCAAGTCATTGCTCCTATCTGGGCCCCAGTTTCCTCTTCTATAAACAGGATTTTTGTTTTCATTCATTCACTCATTCACAGTGATCTCTTGTGAATGTTGCGGTACTGGGGCATGTTGTGGGGATACAGATATTAATTAGAATCAGGGCTGCCCTCAAGAAGTTGAAAGGCGTCACAGGGGTGGATTGCAATAATTGCAATGTAAAGTAACACACGTCTTTATGGAGGGTGCCACAGTGGCTCAGAGGAGGGGATGGTCTGCTCTACATTTGAGGGGAGGACAAAAAGACTTCCCGGTGTAAGAGGTTCTTGATGTTGGTCTTGGAGGATGAGTAGGTGTTTGCTAAGTGGACAAAAAGAGAAAAAGGCATTCTGGGCAAAGGAACTGGCATGGCAAAGATCCGGGATGTACGGCAGAACCTGGCACCTTCAGGACACAGCTGACAGTTGGGTATGGCTGAAATTCATCAAGGCCGGGGTCTGGTGGATGTGCGGTGAGATACAGGGCTGGAGAAGGTAGCCAAACGCTAGATCATGCCGGGCCCAGGCCCCTCTAAGGAATTCTAAGAGTTATTCTGCAAGTAAATGGGAGCTATTGGCAGATCTTAGGGAGGAAAATAGCATGATCAGGATTGTGCTTCGATACATCACCCTGCTGTGGTGTGGACAATAGCTGGGAGGGGAGCAGGACTAGGATCGGCGAGTGGAGTCACGAGGCTGTTCCTGTTATATCCAGGCATGATATGATAAGGCCTGAACAAAAGTGAACAATGGCTAACAGTTAGCCAGAGCTTACTATATTGCCAACCAGGCTCTACATTAAACATTTGTAAATATTTTCACATTTCATCCTCCCAGCTACCCTGTAAGTAGGTGTTATTATGATTCCTTCCTTCCCTGCAGGAGTTCTGGGAACACCCCCCACTCCCACCTTGCAGGTCAGGTCCTAGGAGAACATTTGGGTGGCCTGCCATCTTTCCAGGATCCGCCCCTCACAGAGGGCACTGCTCGTGTGTGCACTGGTGAGCGGGCAACTAGCACTGGTCACCGTGGGGTCAGGCCCTGGCATTTGGCTGCCTGAGGGTGGGTCAGGGGATGTCCTGTCTCCTCGGGCCCTGCAGACTCCCATACCAGAGCGGGGCAGAGCCCCTACAGGAGTCTGGCCCTAGGACCGCAGCTGGGCAAATGAGATCTGCTTCCTGTTCACAGGTTTCCGACTGGCAGTTTGGGTCCTGTTTGTGCTTCCTCTCCTGGGCTGTAGTTTGAGATGCTGCCTGCTCTCCCCGCTTACCTCTGTGCACTTTCCCAGGCCCCACAGCCAGCTGGGCCAGCTGACGTCGGGCGACCAATGGACCATGAGCAGCGGTGCTCACTCACCCCCAGCGGTGCATGCTGGGGCTTCTTTCTACCCGGGGCTTGACTTTGTCCTTCGAAGGTCAGGGCATTGGTTTTCTTTTTTAATAAATAAAGCTGAACCTGACTCACAACTCATGAGGGGTAGCAGCTTGCTCAGAGACATCAGCATCGCCATGGTAACCATGCCATCCCTGAGTGCTTGAGAACGTAGTTATCAACAGTGGCCCTCCTTCTTCCTCCTCACTTCGCAGCAGCCTGGGGCCACACAGCAGCCTGGCTCTTGGGGCTGGATGGATGGCCCGGGGCTACACCTGGGCTCTCCCAAAACAGGGAGCTGATTGTAGGGGCCTGAGGTTCCCATTCATGCTTACCTGCCTGTTGCTTGTACATCCTTCCAAAGACCTGAGACAATCTCTTTCGTGCTGGGGCAGGCACTAGGTAGGGGCAGACATCAAGCCCACCTTTTGGAGCCATGAATCAACGGCTTCCTCCGTGATTTCTATTGGGAGGATAAAATTTGTGAGTACAGCTTCAGAGATGCTAAGGCCTAGAATTAAAATGACTGTGAGTATGCTAATAATAATAATAACTGTTTATTGAATGCCTACCATCATGAGTCAGGCAGTGTATAAAATGCTTTATATACCTCATCTCCAGTCCCTTGCTGTAATTACTTACCTAGACGCAATTTCCTTTAATAATTTTATTTTAATTAATTTAATAATAACCTCTAGCATTTATATCTAGCATATAAAAATGTTTATTTTCACATGGGAAACACCATGATTATCTGTATTTTATAGATAGGAGAACTGGGGCTTAGAGCGGTTAAATAATTTGCCGGGAGTCACTCAGCTACCCAAGGACAGAGCTCAGATTTGGATTCAGGTGTGTCTGACCGGTGTCATTATTTTGGTACAGCCTAAGGCTCAGCAGAGGTTCAAGCTACATATTGAGCAGAACAGGCTC